>JAWHQI010000116.1:1800000-2080000 GCA_033032865.1 Dactylorhiza incarnata
TGGAACTGATTATACTGTCATCTTCTCTCCTGTGACAAAATTACCCATTGTTCGAGTTCCTCTGTCTGTAGTTATCTGTTACAGATGGCCTCTTCACCAGTTGGATTTGAAAAACACTTTCCTACACGGTGATCCTCCGAAATCATTTACATGCAATAATCTCCCGAGTTTGAGCGACCGATGAGTCTCTAGTATGTCTGTTGAAGAAGTCCCTTTACGGTCTGAAACAAATACTGCGCTCATGGTTTGACAAATTCAGTACAATACTAATAACAAATTAGCTTCATCAGTAGTGGTTCTACATACCCTTCTTCATCAATCAGAGAGCTCAATGTATTGTCATCTTACTTGTTTACATAGATGACATTATCATCACAAGTGACAATATTGCATGCATCTCCAAGTTCAAAACACATGCCATCAAATTTTCATTCAATGGAACTTGGAAATCTCCACTATTTCTTAGGTATTGAGGTACTAGGAAACCATAACCATTTACAATTATCTCAGATGAAGTACACTTATGGATTCTAACGTCACACTTTCTCGACTGGAATCCTCTCCCGATCCACCTCAATTAGATCTAAGCCAATACAGACGATTAGTTGAGAAACTCATCTACCTCGCTGTTACTCGACCTGATATATCATTTGCAGTGAGCACTATGAGCCAGTACATGCAAACCCTTTTGATCTCTCACATGATTGTTGTAAACAAAATTCCACATTACTTGAAAGGAACTCCCGGACAAGGACCTCTATAGACTATCATCTAAATTGTCACTCACATAATTTGCTGGATCAATTGATGATCGAAGATTGATGAGCGGACTATATGACATTCTTGGGAGAGAATCCAGTTACCTGTCGTAATACAAAACAAAAAAGTTGTCACTTGCTCCTCTACCGAAGCTAAATATAGAGCCATGACAGAAACTCTCTGTGCTAGTATGACTCAACTCTCTTCTTACGGAACTTGGAATTAAGACGATTCCGACTACACTCTACTATGACAACAAGGTTGCAATTCACATATATGCAAATCCACTATTCCATGAAAGAACTAAATATATTGAAATAGATTGTTACTTCACCAACGACACAGTAAAAGAAAAGAAAGTGGTCCTCCAACATGCATCGTCTACAAAACAGATTGCTGACATTCTTACAAAGCCTCTTCCTCGAGGACCCTTTACATGTTTTACATCCAAGCTAGACATGATCAATGTCTATGCTCCAACTTGCGGGGGAGTGTTGAAGGCTGGTAAAGAAGACACATCCTGGTGACAAATTAGTATCTTATCCCTATATATAGATTTGTCTCACATTGCCTACATTATTTTTGGTTCTTACTTTGTATCTATATATATACATGTATTCTACATCAATAAGAATGTGAATTTCCATTTCTACACCATGAATAGTAATAATTTCTTTTTAACTGTTAAGAGTTTGTGACATGTAAATTCGGATATTTTTTCATCAATAATTGAAGCTCATACATCTGCTGCTTTCAAACATCACATATCTATATTATTTGGCTGATTTATTGGGATTTGACAGGCTACTTTAACGGCAGATGACATCTTGAATTCTTGGCCAGAGGCCGAAGTGGGAAGGATATTGCGTGACTATGGCGAGGAAAGCAATTGGTGGTTCCTTAAGGAAAAGATTATGAAGGCTCGGATGAAGGGAGGGTTGCATTCCACTAGAGAACTCGTAGATCTTGTTCGTAAAACCTCTTCAAAGTCCGGAGGTCTGAATCCTGTACTTAGTTCATGAAACAATTTGTTTTCATGTTCGATATTAATATTCTTCCAGGTGGTATAGAGGCCCTGTGTTGTTCTTCCTCAATGTTTTGCAATAGAGAAAATGATCAAAATTGACCCCTTGTCTATTTAGGATATGTTGATTTTGGCACTAGACTTCTATTTTCTACAATTTTGTCCCCGGACTACCGTAAACATAGAAAATTATGGTGCTTCTGTTACTCCGTCGTCAAGAAACAACGAAAGAGGCTCATGCGACGCACATTCCAAGGGCATAATAGACGTTTCATGTCAGTAATGGATTATTTGTTCATTTTCTTCTATAATATCTCAATCATTTGGATTTGCCCCCCGATGGTCAAAAATCAATGAAGGGTGATGATCATTTGGTCATTTTTTTTCGTTTTCTTGGATGGGTTTTCTATTCTAATCTTTGAATGAGTTCTTTCACTGCTTGAACAATTTGAATATTTCATATTTCTCTGTAATTTGCAGGTAGGCAAGGCTGGATTAAGACGGCTACACGTGTCTTCCAGGCACTAAGAATAGCTGTTAACGATGAACTACAAACTCTTCAAAATGCGCTCTATGCTTGCTTCGACTGCCTGTCTTCTGGTGGCCGACTCGCTGTAATCTCCTTCCACAGTTTAGAAGACAGAATTGTGAAGAAAGCCTTTCTCGACATAATTGAGATCGAAGGGGAGGATGATGGGGAGGATTATACAGGCCAAAAGAATGATGAATTTGGTACAGAGGCACAAATTTGGAGTAAACAGAGGGTTGTGGGGAGGAATGGGACCATCCTGACCAAGAGGCCTATAACACCTTCTGAAGATGAGGAGAAGTTAAATCGCAGATGTAGAAGTGCTAAACTTAGGGTTATTCAAAAGCATTAAAGGTCAATTTTACTTTTTCTGAAGGATATACAATTAGTAAAATTGCAATTGAGGTAAATTTTTCTTGTATACATGAGTTTTTCTATCTTTATAACAAGTATCAGCTAGAGATGGGGAGGCTTCAGAGCTTTGAGTTTGCTGCATTGACTCAGTTGAATATTTTGCATAATCTAGCGTTCCGGGTGCCTTTTGGGGATGCACATTCATCACTGCGAAAATGCTAGGTTGTAAATATCAGATGTATGCAAATCTTACACTGCATTTTTGCAAGAGTGAGATGTATGCCCCACCACAAGAGTGAGATGTATGCAAATCTTACACTGCATTTTTGCAAGAGGCCGCTTCAAGGATTCGAACCCGTGACCTCAAGGTCACACGACAACACCTTAGTCAGTGCGCCAAGGCTCCCCTTCGGATTTCAATATTTTATAAATAAAACAATTATTTTTATGTATATCATGTATAATTATATGTTCTAAAAAAGTAACATTACAAGTAAACGAACAATGAGTCATATATATCTCAAAATACAATTGCACTCAAGCCTTTATCCCACCATAGTTGGGTCGGCTATATGGATCCTTTGTCGCCATTGCGTCCTATCTTTAATCATAGTCTCATTAATGCCTAAGTACAACATGTCTTTTCATATAGTTTCATCCCAAGTCTTTTGGTCTACCTCCCCTATTTAACATGTCTAGTGACTAAACTCTCACAATGCGTAACAGGTGCCTTCAATGGTCTCCTATGTACATGTTCGAACCATCTTAAACGAGCTTCTTGCATCTTCTTTACAATTGGCGTCACTCATGTCTTATCCCTAATACATTCCTTCCTAATTTAATCCAGTCTTGTGTGACCACACGTCCACCTAAGCATTCTCATCTCTGCAACTCCCTTTTTTTGCTCATGTACACCATTCATTGCCCAACACTCATAACCGTAGGGCATTGTTGGCCTAATTGCAGTACTGTAAAACTTGCCTTTAAGTTTTAATTGTGCTTTATGATCACATAAGATCCCAGACGCGCCTCTCCACTTCAACCAACGTGCTTGGATTCTCCTCTCCACTTCAACCAACCTGCTTGGATTCTATGTATCACATCTTTATCTACACCTCCATCTTTTTGAATTATCGATCACAAATATTTAAAGCACTCACTGCGGGAAATATCTTGGTCACCAAATTTAATGACGGAGTCATCCGACCTTCTTGCACTACTAAGTTTACGCTCTATATACTCCGTCTTTGTCCTGCTCAACCTAAAACCTTTCTTTTCTAAAGTGTCTCGCCAATATTCAAGTTTTGCGTTTACACCCTCTCGCGTCTCATCGACCAAAAGAATATCATCTGCAAATAATAAACACCAAGGTATTGCTTGTTGGATATGTCTGGTGAGCTTATCTAAGATAAGGGTAAAGAAATAAGGGCTTACAGTTGACCCTTGATGTAAGCCAACAACGATAGGAAATTCCTGTGTTAATCCTCCAGATATCCTTACCATGGTTACTGGATTTGTATACATATACTTGATTACGTCAATGTTGGATACATTTACACCTTTCTTTTCTAAGACTCTCCACAAGACCTCTCTTGGAACCCCATCATAAGCTTTCTTCAGATTGATAAATAACATATGCAAATCTATCTTTCCCTATAGTTGTCAATGAGTCTCCTCAAGAGATGTATAACTTCTGATGGCGACGACGCCCCGCCATATGTTCGTGATCAGTTCCTTGACGACGCTGACTCGACACATTATTTTGATCGCTACCGCAACATTACATTTGAAGACTCTGATGGACGATGTTGCGACAACAATCATGGTGCACGTCATCGCTGCGATAACCATTTTGAAGAGCGCCATCGCCGCACCGTTGTGAAGAATGTCATCGCCGCTATAACCTCCGCCCGAGGCGCAAGAATATTAACTAATAATTATAATTATTCTAATATAATTATTAATTAATTGCTATCATGTTTTAATTGTTTTATTATCATGTTTTATTCAATTTTAATATTTTGTTTTAATTTGGGCTGCATGTAGCCATATGTGTTTGTAAGCCTATAAAAGGCCATGATGTAGAAGGATTTGAACAATGATGATTACATTTGAAATTTGAATTAGAAATCCAAACTTGGAATTTCTCCTCCTCTCCTTATTCTCTCCTCCTTCCTTTAATTTTTCCCTCTCCCTCCTCCTTGGATTTTTGGCCCTCCCCCTCTTGGCCGCCCCTCTCCCTTGCCTCCTTCCTCTTGGACGCCGGCCAACCTCTTCCTCTCCCCCCTCCTTGGCAGATTTCGGCCATCTCCCCTCTCCCTCTCCTATTCTTCCTCCTCTTGGGAAGATTTCGGCCAAGGTGAAGAAAGAAGAAGAAAAGGGCCGTGGGTTCGTGGAATCAAATCCGGCGTGAAGCGACGAAGGCGAACGAGTTTCTCTCCATTCGACACGGCTCCGGTGGATCCGTTGAGGAATGATTTGGGTGAGTGCATGCTTGAGGATAATCTCATCTCAAGCGGGGTAACGAAATTTCTACTCATGAGATTTCCCTCTTGTTAATTTCTTGTGGTGGTAATTTTGGCGTGATCTTCGAATCACTTGAATAATCGTGGTTTTCTTCGATCGATTTGTGCGTTCTTCTTATTTCTTTTAATTTTCGAAGAGGATTGACGAACCTTTACTTTTTGTTGGGAGAGATCTACCATTTTTTGAATCGTAATTTTTGGTGGATCTCTTTTGGTACAACCCTAGCTCGACCGGACCGAGTGGGTCCTTTTAGTTTGGTAGAATTTTGGCCTATAACCATTTATTCAACCTCTAGCGGTGTGGCTACCCGTTCGTTAGCGTCAAATTGATAAGAATTGCGTTGCGTGTATGCTGCGATTAATTTCTGTGCGAACGTATAAATTGGAACGTTGAGAGGGAACGCATGTTTGTTCGTAGCGATTGTGTCGGAGAGTGTAGCCTGCATCAACTTCCATGGTTGACCTCCCTGACATGAATCCAAATTGATTCTGAGATGCTAGTCTCTCATCTTACTCATCTCTCTATTACTCATTCTCATAGTTTTATAGTATGACTCATTAATTTAATTCTCCTGTAATTGACACAATTTTGTATATCTCATTTGTTATTATACAAAGGTACCAAAAAACTCTCTCTATTGGTTTGACACCCTCTTTGTTTCCAGTATCTTATTGAAGAAATTTGTGAGTTATACAATTCCTTCTCTCCCTAAGTATTTTCATACTTCAATGGGTATATCGTCTGACCCAATTGTCTTTCTATTTTTCATCTTCTTCAGAGCATCATTTATCTCTGATGTTTGAATTTTACGATAAAAAGTTATGTTTATATAGTCCTCTGATTTAATTAACTCTTTTAAGTTCAGTTCATTGTCTTTTTCTTCATTGTATAGCTGATAAAATTATCTTTTTCATAGCTCCTTAATAGTCACATCATCCGTCAAAATCGTATCTACTTCATCTTTTATGCATTTAACTTGGTGTAAATCTCTTGTCTTCCTCTTTCTATCTCGAACAATTTTATATATATCACGCTCTCCATCTTTGGTATCTAGTCGTTTGTAAAATTCTTCATAAGCTTGACCTTTTGCTTTACTTACTGCATTTTTTTAGCTTCTTTCTTGGCGAATTTATACTTTGTTAAGTTTCATCATTCCTACAAGCATATAATATTTTGTAGTCGACCCTTTTTGCCCTCACTTTGTCTTCCACTTCTTCTTTCCACCACCAAGATTCTATATATGGGGGTGCACGACCTTTTGACTCTCAAAGTACGTTCTTTCCACTTATTCTTAAATGAAAAGATATAACTTCTCATGCGACACTAGGATCAACATAATGATCATCAACTAGTTGTTCTATAACCGCTGTCTTGAAAGGAACTTTTTTTTTCTTCATGTTCCACCACCGAATTTTTGGCAACACTTTTGTCTTTCTCGTAAAGTTACTATATTTAATTTGCACATCCAACATTATTAGCCTATGTTGCGTTGTCAAACTTTCTCCTTGTATGACTTTGCAATCCTTACAAATCTTTTTTATCCATTTTGCTAGTCATAAAATAGTCGATTTGTGACTTATTTTGTCTGCTCTTAAACGTAATTAAGTGTTCTTCCCTCTTCATGCAGAACGTATTTGTCACAATTATCTCATGTGTTATGACAAAATCTAGAATGGTTCTTCTTTTTTCATTTCTTTCTCCATACTCAAGTTCTTCATGAACGTTTGTATAATCCGTATTTTTCTTCCCTACATGTTCATTTACATCTCCTCCAATGAAAATTTTCTCGCTTTGTGGGATTTCTCTTACCAACTCATCCAAGTCTTCCCAAAATTATACTTTAATAGTTTTACTTAATCCTACTTGTGGCACATCAACACTAATTATATTAATAGTTTCTTTTTCTATGATTAATTTAAGAACTAAGATTTTATCACCTTTTCTGCTTACCCAACAACTCTATCGCTCCAAGTAGTATCTACAATAATACCTACTTCATTGCTTGTTATATTTTTTCTATGTGCCATAATTTCAAAATCTGAATTATCTAGAAATTTAGCTTTCTCACCCACCCATTTAGTCTTTTGCAGGCATAAAATATTTATCCTTCTCCTAATCATTATATCCACTACTTCCATCATTTTTTCCCGTTAGCGTACCTATATTCTATCTTCCAAACCTAAGTTGATCAAAAATCATACAATCTGCTTTTCTAGGACGCCCAATATGTGAGCTCTTGCATATTTAACACTACACCCAAGTTCTCTTGGAGGTGCAGCTGTACCACCCGTAATTCGTCGAGATCAGAAAGGCCTAAGGAGACACCTATTCGCAGACCTCGCTAGGTGAGTTAGCGAGCAAGGGGCGAGCTTGGCGAGCAAGGGGAGAGCTGGGCGAGCAAGGGGCGAGCTGGGCGAGCAAGGGGCGAGCAAGGGGCGAGCTGGGCGAGCAAGGGGCGAGCAAGGGGCGAGCTTGGCGAGCAAGGGGCGACCTTGGCGAGCAAGGGGCGACCTTGGCGAGCAAGGGGCGAGCAAGGGGCGACCTTGGCGAGCAAGGGGCGAGCCGGGTGAGCAAGGTGCGACCTTGGCGAGCAAGGGGCGAGCTGGGCGAGCAAGGGACGAGCTGGGCGAGCAAGGGGCGAGCTGGGCGAGCAAGGGGCGAGCTGGGCGAGCAAGGGGCGAGCGCAATGGGCAAGTTGGCCGAGCAGAAACGAGTATGAGCGAGTATGGTCAGGTAACTACCCCCCCCCCCCCCCCCCCCCAGGATTTGTCTATAAATAGACCCCCAGGGGTACAAGAAAAAGGACTTTTTGGACGAGGTTGACCCCCTTAGGCGAGATACTCGCCAGGTCCCTGCCTTCCTTGTACCAAGCTCAGCCATTTTTGGTTTTGGAGGGGAAGACTCCCTTGAGCTTCCGGGTACGTGGTGGGACCTCCCTGCCGCAGCACCTGGGGTCCTGTTTGTTGCTCTTCTAGCTTCTTCGTCGTTGCCAGCCAAGTCATCTCGTTGGACTGCTGGGCGAGTAGCCTCCAGCTGTATTGATCCGAATCTTGAGGCTGGGATTTTCCTGGCGTCAACAGCAGCGGTCCTTGCCAAGGCACCACATTCAGACCATACGACGAGGACTCTTGCCTATTTAACACTACACCCAAGTCCTGGAGACGTAGCGGTCCTTGCCAAGATGCCACATTTGGACCATACGACACGTTCCTTCTAGGGAACAACCTAACTTTAACATAATTTTTTCAAAAGATTCATATTCATAAGGGTGACTAAATTTTACGTTGACCGTCTACCTAACACAACCCTCATCATTTTTCATCCGGAGTTGGGACCGGCATTGGCTGGTTTAAAATGAAAAATTACATAAAATAGGAAAAATCAGTTATTCACATCCACTTGCTCTGATCATCTATGTGTCAATCCTATTACTGTCTGTGATAGGAATCCACCCTGTGATACTTGATCGCATCCACTGGCTCTTGTTGCTTTTACATTCTTGAAACAAATTCATTTTCCATGTTTCTTCTTCTGGAATCATTCTTTTGCGGAGTTCAATCAAAGGTCAATCTGGAGTTTTCGCGATCTCATCCACAAGCTTAGGATCATGTGTTCTGAGGTAGGATCATTGAGGAGATCTGAGTGTAGATCTTTGGGTGTAGAGATTATGGTTTGGCTTTGGCAGCCTGAGATGTAGGTTCCTGTGTGTCCTGGGTGTAGGATACCAGTTATGGATCTGAGGTAGGAGCTCAGTAAGTGCATCTGAGATATGAGACTTTGTCTCTGAGTTGTAGGATCTACGAATCTGAGTTTTGGTGGAAGTGGTCGAGGCTAGCACACTGCTAGATAGGCAAATGGGAAAAGTGGACTACCCAACTCGGGGAACCACTATAGCTTTCTGTGTTTGTGTTGTGATTTTTTTGTGATTGTGTCCGTGTCGCTCTTACTTTCATTATTCCGCATTAAATTTAGAAAAAGACGACATCATATATTCACCCCCTTTATGTGAAGATTAGACCATCACATAACTTACAACACAGACTTATCTTACATGAATGCCCATATAAACTTATATGATAAAAGATTAAAGATGCGAGGTATGCAATGCGATATGACGTGATGCAACACTATACTAATATGATGGAATTTAAACTATTCTACCCCTTAACAATATACAACTAACACAGTCTCATTGTTAAGTGGGTAGCTGACCACACTGGTCTTATCACTATGGCGGATGATAACAACAGATCCGACTTCTCCGCTTCTAGATAGGTGACACACTACCATCCTATGTGACGATCTCAATTTCGTACAAATTTTTTTTGGTTTTGTAATTTCCCCGATGATGATCCAAGGCAGTATTATTTTGCATTTTAACTTTTTCACGTTTTATTTTCGAGTTAAGTTTGTTTTCTAATTTTGTGTACCATGAGTGATCTCATTTTGGAACTTAATATATGGGCTGCCTATAACCATGAAGGCTAAATATTAATGGGCTGCTATTAAAATATTGGGCTGCAAGAATTATTTATGTGGGCTGCTGTTAGGCATTTGGTTTTTGGCTTGTTTATATGTGCTGGAATTTCTAATGCTGGCTGGTGAGTAGGTTAGTTTGTGCTTGACACATGGCCAGGCCACTTGTGGGCTGGTTTAAACTTTGGGCATATTTATTTGACACTTGACTTTCCTTCTGCGGTGCATTTGACTTTACCCTACCGGTAACCGCTGTTTGGGCTGTTTAAAATGGCGAGCCTGCGTTGGTTCATTCCTGCATCCTCTTCTAGCGCTTTTCGTTCCGTATGCCGCTGCTCCCACCGGCTGCTCCCAACTACTTCTTCCTCTTAGCCACTACTCCTCCCCTCTAATTTCTGCTTCCCTGCTGCTCTGGGCCGCTACTCTCTGCTGCCTGCCGCTGTTTTAGGGTTGCTGACTGCTGGCTGTGATCTCTTACCGCTGCTTTTGTGCTTCTCCTCTACTACTTCAGAAGTTTCCTCGGAGTTCTTGGAAGGGTTTCGTTGGACCTCTACGCATCTAAGCAAGATCGATTGTGCAGCACTTCCTTCCTCCTTCTCCCTCATTGTAAGATGCTTCCTTCTCCATTTGCTGGTGTGAATACTGTCCTTGTGCTGTTAGTAAGGTTTTGTTGTTATGGCTATTATAGAACCAACATTTTGAAGGCTATTTTAGTTGGAGAAGCAATTGCTCTCCCAACCGCTGTTTTTTGTTTTGGGCTAGTTATATCCGCTGCTTTTATATTATTTTATTATGCCCTTCATAAAGTGGAGGTAAGCAATTTAGAGGGTAATTTTGTATCTCTACATGCTGTTTTGATGTTGAACAGCCTTTAGGAATGCTGTTTTCAAACTGTTTTTGGGTTATGTAAGAGGGAACCATCGCTCTTTTTGATTTCCTAGAAATTGTGGACTGTTTTAAGCCACTTAGCCTCTATATCTTTGCTGGACAGCCATTATGGAGGCTGATTTTTGAGGATGGACAACCCTTATAAACCTAATTTTGTATTTTGTTGGAGACGACGATTTGGTTATGTTGTTTAAGAGTTGGTTAGCCAATTTTAAATACTATTGGGAGCTGTTTTCGATGATATGGGTTGATTTAAAACCGTTTAACTTATTTCCGTTATGATTTTACATTTTTATCGGATTTGTATACTTTTAGAACTCCTTTTTACTTCAAACGCTATGTATGGCTAGTGACGCAACCCAAATAAAAAATGTGTCATTTTAGTGGTTTCCTAGGCCAAGAAATAAGAGGATGGCATCACAGGGGCAACGTGGCAAAGAACTAGAGAAGGATAATCGAAAGGCTGTTGTGAGTATTTTATTTCTTGAATTATGTTTATTCAAATTAATATCTATTTTAGTTTATTTATTCCAAGGACACTGCTTGTGCATATGAGTTTAACTGAATGATATCTCGCTATAAATGAAAAGTGGGTGAGGAAAAAATAAAAGCGATTCAAATATCTGAGGGGAATTTTATATTTTGATTTACATCAAGACAAGAAGAATAATAAAGTTTTGCATAAGGAAATGTGAGGGTTTAAAATCCTTAAGTGGATTTACCAGTAGGGGTGAGCCTACACTTTTTCCCTTAAGTGGGATGCCCTTAAGTGGGTGAGGCCCAATTCAAGTTTGCATACCCAAACATTTCCTATTTTATGTAATTAAAATCAAGGGATAAATAGCATAACAATGGAAGAATACGAAAACTGTACTTTATTGCAGTGTATGCATATTGTTACTCTCCATTTGCTTGCATGTATAACTGTTTCACGAAATATCTTTCTCACCTAGTCATATTTTTATGACTAATCCATTGTGGACTATTTTTTTTAGGAAACAGAAGCTTTTCCTAGTATGCCTCGAAGACCTCCCCTCACTGAAGAGGAAAAACGAAAGCGTGTTGAAGACCTCGCTAAGGTATGGCTAAAGATTTTTACCGGAATCAAAGAAGCTCGAGATCGGCATCGAGCAGCGTGTCCCAATTGTTCTTGTGATTACTGTATCCAGTATTATTCGTGAATTGTTGTATCAAGCAAATATATAAATAAATGTGTTTGTGTTTATGTTCTTTGTACTATGAATCTGAGTGTGATTCTGAACTGCGATCTTTTTATTGAAAACTGAGTCGATCCTCGAATCAATTGGGAAACCCGAAATTAGGGCCTTCACAACTTGGTATCAGAGATTACGGTTTTCACTATTTTGATCGTAGACGGTACAAAGTCATAACACATATTAAAAATGTAACATAATTTATTAAATCTATAGGAACCCATCCAAGTATATTCCAGCCGAAGACGTCATGAAATCCGAGAAGAGCTTGAAACCCATCGAAGAACAAGATCTGAAGAAAGTGATAACGGGCATCCGCGACACCCTTCAGAATTCGTGTTGGCCATTGCAGAAGCCCTTAAGTTAGTCTTCCCTACGCTAGCCACTCTAGGACCTACAATCCCCCAAGATGGACTTATTCCAAGACAACATCCCATGAACCCTCCTCCCACTCTTCCTCCTGTAGTACCTGCGCCACAACTCCGACAAGTGGATTTTGATCTAAAACAATTTATGGAGTTAAAACTACCAACCTTCGTAGGAGGCTTATCTCCCTTAGAAATTGAAGATTGGATCCTTCGTTTGGAAACAATATTTCAAGTTATGCACTGTCCGGAGGATCGGAAGGTCGAATTCGCTTCGTTTTTATTTGAGGGTGCGGCGAAGCGTTGGTGGAATAATATCGTTGCTACAAAGTTCGCCAGACATGGAATCGTGACGTGGACAAACTTCCTTCAAGAATTCACAAACTGGTTTGTGCCACAGTCAGAGAAACGAGTATTGCATGATCAATTTCTGCGACTCGTGCAAGGGATGAAAACAGTTCTGCAGTACGAGGCTGAATTCTCCAAATTGGCATATTATGCCGATTCTCTCGTAACCTCCGAAGAAGATCGTTGCCGACAATTTCAACAAGAACTGCAAGACGACATTCAGAATTTACTAGTACCCCTTGATATTCTGGAATACGGGAAGCTGGTCGAACGAGCGCGTTTAGTAGAGATTGATCAGGAGAAGTCTCAAAAGCGTCGGGACAGCGGAAAAAGAAAAGTCACTGAGACACCGACTCAGGAAGAAGCACAAAGTAAAGAAGCAAAAACTGTACAAACTGGTCCTTCGTCGAGTAATGCCTCTCAAGCACCTGTAACAAAATGCGCCAAATGTCACCTCATACATCGAGGAGAATGTTTAATTGGACTTTGTTTTTACTGCTGTCAACCTGGCCATACAAAGAGAAACTGTCCAAAACTGTTGAATAAAAGCGTCAACTCGCAAACACCTGTACTTCAGACGCTACAACAATTATATCAAATGTATGCCGAATCTTTAGCATCAACCCCTGCGCCGGCACCTGTACCTACTCCTGCTCCAACTCCTCCTCAAGATATTTCAGAAGAACGCTTGATTCAGCCTCGAGCTTTTAATTTGGAACCTTATCGTAAAAAGTGACTGTAATAAATAAGTAGCAGCTACTCTTGAACATTCGTGTATATAACGAACTGTTTAGTTTAATATTACATACTCACCTTTCAT
This sequence comes from Dactylorhiza incarnata, assembly GCA_033032865.1. Lineage (NCBI taxonomy): Eukaryota > Viridiplantae > Streptophyta > Magnoliopsida > Asparagales > Orchidaceae > Dactylorhiza > Dactylorhiza incarnata. The sequence goes on from JAWHQI010000116.1 coordinate 1,813,304, forward strand.
TTTCGAGGACAAAAACTCCTTCTAAGGAGGGAAGAATTGTGACGATCTCAATTTTGTACAAATTTTTTTTGGTTTTTTAATTTCCCCGATGATGATCCAAGGTAGTATGATTTTGCATTTTAACTTTTTCGCGTTTTATTTTCGAGTTAAGTTTGTTTTCTAATTTTGGGTACCATGAGCGATCTCATTTTGGAACTTAATATATGGGCTGCCTATAACCGTGAGGGCTAAATATTAATGGGCTGCTATTAAAATATTGGGCTGCAAGAATTATTTATGTGGGCTGCTGTTAGACATTTGGTTTTTGGCTTGTTTATATGTGCTGGAATTTCTAATGCTGCCTGGTGAGTAGGTTAGTTTGTGCTTGACACATGGCCAGGCCACTTGTGGGCTGGTTTAAACTAGGGGCATATTTATTTGGCACCTGACTTTCCTTCTGCGGTGCATTTGACTTTACCCTACCGCTAACCGCTGTTTGGGCTGTTTAAAATGGCGAGCCTGCGTTGGTTCGTTTTCGCATCCTCTTCTGGCGCTCTCCCTTCCGTCTGTCGCTGCTCCCACCGACTGCTCCCAACTACTTCTTCCTCTTAGCCACTACTCCTCCCCTCTTATTTCTGCTTCCCTACTGCTCTGGTCCGCTACTCTCTGCTGCCTGCCGCTGTTTTAGGGTTGCCGACTGCTTCTGCGCTTCTCCTCTACTACTTCAGAAGTTTCCTCGGAGTTCTTGGAAGGGTTTCGCTGGACCTCTACGCATCTAAGCAAGATCGGTTGTGCATCACTTCCTTCCTCCTTCTCCCCCATTGTAAGATGCTTCCTTCTCCATTTGCTGGTGTGAATACTGTCCTTGTGCTGTTAGTAAGGTTTTGTTGCTATGACTATTATAGAACCAACATTTTGAAGGCTGTTTTAGTTGGAGAAGCAATTGCTCTCCCAACCGCTGTTTTTTGTTTTGGGCTAGTTATATCCGCTGTTTTTATACTATTTTATTATGCCCTTCATAAAGTGGAGGTAAGCAATTTAGAGGGTAATTTTGTATCTCTACATGCTGTTTTGGTGTTGAACAGCCATTAGGAATGCTGCTTTCAAACTGTTTTGGGTTTATGTAAGAGGGAACCATCGCTCTTTTTGATTTCCTAGAAATTGTGGACTGTTTTAAGCCACTTAGCCTCTATATCTTTGTTGGACAGCCATTATGGAGGCTGATTTTGATGATGGACATCCTTATAAACCTAATTTTGTATTTTGTTGGAGACAACGATTTGGTTATGTTGTTTAAGAGTTGGTTAGCCAATTTTAAATGCTATTGGGAGCTGTTTTCGATGCTCTGGGTTGATTTAAAATCGTTTAACTTATTTCCGTTATGTTTTTACATTTTTATCGGATTTATATACTTTTAGAACTCCTTTTTACTTCAAAACGCTACGTTTGGCTAGTGACACAACCCAAATAAAAAATGTGTCATTTCAGTGGTTTCCTAGGCCAAGAAATAAGAGGATGGCGTCACAGGGGCAATGTGACAAAGAACTTGAGAAGGATAATCGAAAGGCTGTTGTGAGTATTTTATTTCTTGAATTATGTTTATTCAAATTAATTTCTATTTTAGTTTATTTATTCCAAGGACACTGCCTGTGCATATGAGTTTAACTGAATGATATCTCGCTATAAATGAAAAGTGGGAGAGGGAAAAATAAAAGCGATTCAAATATCTGAGGGGAATTTTATATTTTGATTTACATCAAGACAAGAAGAATAGTAAAATTTTGCATAAGGAAATGTGAGTGTTTAAAATCCTTAAGTGGATTTACCAGTAGGGGTGAGCCTACACTTTTGCCCTTAAGTGGGATGCCCTTAAGTGGGTGGGGCCCAATTCAAGTTTGCATACCCAAGCATTTCCTATTTTATGTAATTAAAATCAAGAGATAAATAACATAACAAGGGAAGAATACGAAAACTGTACTTTATTGCAGTGTATGCATATTGTTACTCTCCATTTGTTTGCATGTATAACTGTTTCACGAAATATCTTTCTCACCTAGTCATATTTTTATGACTAATCCATTGTGGACTATTTTTTTAGGAAACATAAGCTTCTCCTAGTATGCCTCGAAGACCTCCCCTCACTGAAGAGGAAAAACGGAAGCGTGCTGAAGACCTCGCTAAGGTATGGCTAAAGATTTTTACGGGAATCGAAGAAGCTCAAGATCGACATCGAGCAGTGTGTCCCAATTGTTCTTGTGATTACTGTATCCAGTATTATTCGTGAATTGTTGTATCAAGCACATATATAAATAAATGTGGCCATGTCTATGTTCTTTGTACTATGAATCTGAGTGTGATTCTGAACTGCGATCTTTTTATTGAAAACCGAGTCGATCCTCGAATCAATTGGGAAGCCCAGAATTAGGGTCTTCACATCCTAGGCCAAATGTACATTACTGGACATACATGTACAACTATCGGACATCATGCCAAAACCATCGGATACTATATACAAGCTAAGGGAGTTTGCCCACCAGGATTATATCCACAAGACATCCCATCCCAATTGCCTAAGGGTCTAACACTCAAGTCTCTCCATCAATGTATTTTGTTCGATATAGTGGTTAGACCCGCCACGGATTTAGAACTAAACATTCAATCCGATGTTGGTCTCCTAACCAGACAAATAATCTAGCCATTCATGATACCCTAGTCTATAATAAACATGAAGGAGACGAGGGTTCGAGAATAACTTTTAAAGCACAGAAATTAACTTACTAGCAACTGTAATGACGTCTAATTTAAGTAGCCCATTGGCCATGTAATTGTAAAGTTGGTGGTCGCACTGTGCATCATTATACACCACCTTCCTTTCGGGGGATATTGACGCACCCTTAACCACTTTCCTAGACACCAATTAGATGACTTAAAGAAATATTTTCACAAACATACACAGAAGTTTGTTGGACTAAAATACTACCCATAATAATTAATCCAAGGCTATTAACGAATTCTTAACAGATTTAGAGGTATACGACTCAGGTTTTGCTAAATAGAAATAACACTTGTCAAAATCATTTGAAACTTTACTTATGCATCAATAATGACTTAACATATGAGCCCGCAAAATCTTAGAATTTCATTCAATCAATACGTTTAATTAATTTCATTAATATGTAGCATTAATGATTTTCAAATTCTCTATAGGACTATAGTAAAAATATGCTCCAAAAATTTTACCAATTTTTGGAGTCATATCTACTGGCATGATACACCTTAGGTATTAATTTTGAAGGTATATGTTTAATATTAATTAAACAAATACATGAAATTCCCTTTTCCTAAAGTTTATGTGATAGCCCACTAGAATTGATGAACATTAAGTTATAGGTCACATATAGAAGTGTGTAACCACAATTTGGAAAGCTTATACCAAAACTTACAACTTTCATGTTGACTATTTCAGATGAATCCCACCCTAAGGCACCTAATTATTCTATGTAAGGGAGTTATTCAAAGTATGACAATTAAATGAACTTAATTTAAAATATTTCTTCAAATGTATAAATCATACTATGAGTTAATCATGACAAAATGTTTTCAAATTATGACCCAAGGTCGGTCATGATATAATAGGTGCACCATAAAAATATGAGAATTAAATTCAATCATTAAGACCATATTATTTTAATAATTTCAAAATGTGACAATTAATTGAATTAACTATACCATATGTATATTTCAAAATAGGGGTTGGCCATGTCCAAATGTCCACAAATTGTAACTTATGGTCAGTCATGACATGATAATTGTACCATAAAACATGAGAATTAAATTCAATCATTAAGACCATATTATTTCAATAATTGTTTTCCTTAAAATAATTCAAAATATGAATTAAAATTATAGGTAAATGTGCTCCAAAAATTTCAGGACTTTAGATATACTTTACTAACATCATGGTGAATATATACCCCAAATCTCAGGTTCATCCTATGTGAATTGGCTGAAAATTACACAAAATATTATAAGCCCTATAATTTATGTTACATTTTCTTAAAAATTCAATTCATGGAGTTATACTCAACTTTAAAAAAATGTGTCATACCATTTTGGAAAGCCCAGACCAAGTCCTACAAAGTTTATGTTGACCACTTAGTCTGGTTAAGCAATTAAGGCGCTTAGAATTTAATTTAATGTTTATGGGAAATGAAATGATTTCTATAGTTCTGGATTTAAATAAAATTGTAACAGCCAGGATCTTAACACATCAAACAGTTTATGAACATGCGAGACTATACATTGACCTTCTCCCACAGCGGATCCATTGTCGATCTGCTGTGGGGATCATCCTATCATTACTTCGATGCATTTAAGGTAATCAATGGTCTCCTGATCGTCTTCAACCTCTAGCCAACGACGATGATTTCTCCCACCTGTACTGAGCTTTTGGAGCTCCTACACCGCCGCCCGGCCATCACCACTACCACCAATAGTTTCTCCATGACGAAGGGTATCCTTTGGCGGTGGTCCGGCGGTCTATTGCCGCCATCGATGGCCAGAATTATAGGGACATTCTGATGGTCATTCTCTATCAAATTAAGTGAAATCAAAGCCCAATTGAGCTCGATTTCGATCTTAAAACATTCTAGGATGAGTACATAAGGGGAAAAAGAGTAAATCTCACCTCCATAGGCAGTGTCCTCCTGGAACGGATTTGGGATGCCATAACTTGGTTGGCCATGAGCTCTTCAAGCCTCCCGAGGTCTTCCACTCGATTTTACTGCTGCAGAACTACTGCTTGGGAGAAGTGTGAGCTAACTGAGGGGTAGGGGGTGGGGGGGATTTTATAGGCCGAGGAAGGAGAGGCTAACTCTCACTTTGCTTTCTCCATGGCCGACCATGGACATGGCTAGATACCCCTATGTACCCTCCTGCTGGCTCCTGACAACTCCAGAGGATAATTCTTGCCTCTCTAAAGTATATAACCATGCCTATTTCTATTTTGGGCAAATTTCCTCTTAATGAACTTTGACCTTTGACTTTGAAAAATTAATTTATTCATGACTTATCTAAAACTGGTCTAAGGGGTTTGAGTCAAGATGAGGTTAGAGCTTGATTCTTGGGTCAATGAGCTAGTGTAAGGTTAAGGTATTTTTTGTGAAAGTTTTAGGCTTAATTGAACCATGGTTTGACCATGGTTAATTTGGGTTAACCATGGTTGACCAAAGTCAACATTTTGGTTGGTTGGCTAGATGAGGTCATGAGGAATATATTGGTTAGCTCAGTTGGTGATGAATGCGATCAGTTGGGCTTGGTTAGTTCACTTTAGGTTTAGGTGCATATTTCACCATTTAAGGGTTTCATCATGTCTCCATGGTGAGGTGGTGCACCAATTGGGTGTCAATGGGCCTCTAGGGTCCCATTTAGAATTGGGATGTTACAGTCGTCTTCTTGTAGTTTTTTTGGCAAAATAGGGTTTGAAAACCGCATAATCTACTCCTTTTGGTTGAGATTTTTTTCGTAATCTCAAATCTTGGCGAAATCTGTTACTGAAAATACCAAAATTTGCTGGTCTACATCTCGACAAAGCCTTTGTCGAGAGCCTTGTCGGCTATATCATTCCTATATATAAGTGTTGTGGGTCGCATGTCTCTTTCCCGGTCTGAAAGATTGAACAGTCTTAGCACGAGAGTGAGTCAAGCGCGCAAAAGTTAAAAGAGAACCAACATCAGAAATGATGAGGCTTTTTACGTGGAAAAACCCATAAAGGGAAAAAACCATGAGGTTGGTTCGGCGCCGACGAAATACACTAATTTGCTTGGGGTTACAAGTGTTAAAAATTGTGGGGTCACAGGTTACCGTTCCATTTACAAGCACTTGAATGTGAAAAGAAGAAGAAGTTAAGCCCTCCATGGCGCTTGCAGGAGCGGCTTCTAGAGCAGACACTTCAGAGAGCGAAGTCCACACTTGAGCGAGAAAGTGAGAAGAGTGAGCACTTGAGCAAGAGAGCAAATAAAGTTCCAAGTCTTCACAGGAAAACTTCAGAGTGCACTCTTCTCTTCTTGGTTGCTTACCTTCAAACGAAGACATAAGAGCCTTTTTATAGCTTTTATGAGTGTGGGGGGGGGGGGGGGGGGGGGGGGGGGGGGCAAGAAAATTGCGCCCACTTGGAGTTCGAGAAATCGGATGAGGTTGCACGATTCTGGTCACATGAATCACCAATTTATAGAAAATGACGGGTATGACCCCAGGGCGATCTGGGAAGGTTTACCGACGGTGATGGAGGCGATGGAAGGCGTCGAAGAACGTTTGACGGTGGGCGCTAGCGCGTGTGGGGCGCGCATGCGCACACGCGCGCGGGAGGGCACGTCTGTGCTCGCGCAGGGCGCGTGTGTGTGCGCGTGCGCGTGCGAGTGCGTGTGCGTGTGCGCGTGGGGTGAGCACGAGCGTGTTTGCCGCGCACACGTGTGCGACCCCCGATTGTGCATGGCCCTGGGCTCGGGGGGCGCTCCCACTTGGCCGACTCGACCCACTTTGGTGGTTCGCTCGAAGTCCAAACGGGCTTGACTCGAACAACTTCAGGGAAACCCCATCAATAAGAAGCTGACTTTTCCAAAAACAACAATAGAGGAGATCTCATCACGACCATTTGAAACGGTGACAATTTTCAACATTTTATTTTATTTTTTGTCTATGCTAAAGAATCAAAAGTCTCACAACATCCAATTCCTTTAGAAAATTCTTTTGTAACCTATAAATAAAATTCTAATTTCAAGCTGTTTTCTTCCACACTAATTTGTAATAATTTTACGTTGATTCTGCTGCATCATGCTTTCGTTAGCTCCAAATTTTTAGCAAATTGAGTTCTTATAATGTATACGGGGAGAGGAGGGATCCCGAATTTTGCATATATTTTATGGTTCCTTCTCTTATTTCAGAGAGTAAGCGAGGGAGAAAGACATGTTGTTTGAATATGGAGAGAACGATATTACTAATGTAAACTGAGACAATCTTCAAGTGAAGAGAGCCTTGTGAAATTTTTCGTAGATCTAGGACTGAGCAGGAATAGAACAACTCAAAGCAATAGCCAACAACTAGAAGCACATGAAAAACTTCAATCTTTATTGATACATGTAGAAATCTTCATTACAGAGCGAGGTATACATGACAAGACATGATTTCGCCAGTACACAAAAAAAACATGAGAAAAACAAGCTGAGAAAGATAACCAGCGATCTGCCACTGAGACCGCCTGACCGCCCGACCTGCGAGTTCGCGCGACTAGAAAACGAGACCGCCTGAACTGCCTGTCTGCGACTTGAACAACACCAATCGAGAACTCTACGACCTCCACTGATTCTCCCGAACTCCAGCAACCCGCACTGCAAGCCGCGAGACCGCTCGAACACCCTAGAAGAAGAGGTACCGCTGCTGCCCGCACAATCCACAGAAGCTGCACAAAGAAAGTTAAATCAGCTAACCGGTCGGTCACAAGAGTGAGACCGCAAAAAATAGACGCGAGCTCAGCTTACACTTGGTGCGATGCTTATGCTGCTATAGTGACTCCTATTTATAGGCATGCGACCTGATCCAGTCACCACCCTATGAGATAGAGTCACCGCCCTCTGACCGCGTGACCAAGACCGGTCAAGCCGCGCGGTCAGCAGATCGCTCTGCGCCGTGAGCTCGCCGACTTCAACAGAAAGACGCGCGATCATGACAACTCGCCCGGTCATGACGCTAACTACCTGTGTTCCCCACACGACCTCCTCCAGAGACCGCGAACACACCAGGCCGACTAGGACAACAGTCCGCCAAGTCGACCAAACACCAGTGACCGCTTATACCAGCAGGTCGCCGAAGGACCGGCTATGCGAACACAAACCGGAGACCGCGCGACTAAGAATACCTTAGTCCGCGCGCACCACCAAGAAACCCGGACAGCCACCAGATCAGACTGCCCCCACCACGCGGTCACACAAACCAGACCGCGCGGTCTCACCTTACAGAAGACAGTTCGTCACGCGGTCACACGAAACAGACCGCGCGGCCTCACTCCCGCACCTTGGACAGAAGGAACGGCGATCACGCCGAGTAGACCTGCGGCTAGACCAGAGAGATCAGACCGCAGAGGGTGACCGCAAGACCGCGCGACCTCCCCCCCCAGACCGCCAACTTCCACTTCAACATTTTCAACACTCCCCCTTGAAGTGGGAAGTTGAAAACATCCCAAGTAAACTCCTCATCCGAGTGAACGGCCCCTTCGCCAGCGCCTTTGTGAATATGTCAGCAACGTTGTCCTGACTTCGAACATGCTCGACCGAAAGAGACCCCTCCAACACCTTCTCACGAATGAAATGATGCTCGATCTCGACATGCTTGGTCCTCGCGTGACAAACTGGATTAGTAACCAGTTTGAGAGCACTCTTATTATCGCCGCGGAGCAGAGTCGGACCCCGAACCTCCTTATGGACGTCTCTCACCAACCTCCTAAGCCAGATGACTTCCAGAGCTGCCAAGGCCGAAGCCTTGTATTCCACTTCCGTGGTAGAGATAGACACGGAATCCTGCTTCTTGCTGCACCATGATATAGCTGTGGGGCCCGCCATGAAGACGAATCCGGACGTCGACTTTCGATCATTCGAATCTCCCCCGTAATCAGCATCCATGTACCCATGCACCTCGAAGCCCGCATCCCTCCTGTATAGGAGACCCATATCCGACGTCGCCTTGACATACTTCAAAATATTCTTGGTCGCTAGTAGATGAGGCATCCGTGGTTCCGCCATATACCGACTCACCCTGCCAACCGCATATGCAATATCCGGCCTAGTGATCGTCAGATAGATCAAGCTCCCAACCAGAGCTCGGAACACAAGCGGATCTTCCAGAATCCTCCCCTCATCCTTCCTAAGTTTCATGGCCTTCTCCAGAGGTGTAGAAATGCACTTCCCTTCCTTCATGCCGAATCGCTCCACGATTCGCTCCGCATATCCAGCCTGGAAAACCAGCACTCCACTTTCCTTCCTCTGCACCTCGAGTCCAAGGAAATGGTGAAGCTCACCCAAGTCCTTCATCTCAAATCTGATGGATAGCTCAGCCCGAAGCTTTGCTACCTCCTCCTTCGAATTCCCTGTCACGATCATATCGTCGACGTAAAGCAGCACGATGACTTGAAGCTCCCCGCTCTTCTTGACGAACAAGATCGAGTCAGAGTCTGAAGCACCGAATCCACAGAATAGGAGATATTCTGCTATCTTTGCGTACCACGCCCTCGGCGCTTGCTTCAACCCATACAGTGTCTTCTTCAGCTTACAGACATAGTCTGGAAAATCTTCAGATACGAAGCCTGGCGGCTGGACCATGAAGATGTCCTTGTCAATCTCGCCGTACAAGAAAGCATTCTTTACGTCGAGCTGCCAAATCTCCCACCCCCAAAACGCCGCCAAGGCAATCACAAACCGAACTGAAGTCATTTTTGCCACCGGACTGAATGTCTCTTCATAGTCTTCACCGTATTGCTGCAAGAATCCTCGAGCCACAAGGCGAGCCTTGTATCGGTCGATACTGTCGTCTGCCTTCTTCTTGAGCTTATAGACCCACTTGCATGTTACAGGGGTGATACCCTTGGGCTTGGGAACCAGAGACCAAGTCTCATTCTTCTAGAGCGACCATCTCTTCTTCCATAGCCGAATCACACTGCTTTACGCCTTTGTCCTTCTCAAAGCTCACTGGTTCATGCTCATCCAGGGGACCAGCAAAGAAACATGAGACAAAGCTCACCATGTTTCCTCCTGTATAGCGATCAGGGGCAATGATTGTTCGTTTCGATCTCCTCAGCTCCTTCCCCTAACTCGCAACATCCTCAGCTGCTTCTTCCCTAGCTCTCCTTCCAGACGTACTAGGAGCATCGCTCCACCTGCTTCCTGATCCAGAAGCCTCCATCACAGAATTAGAGATGGATGGACCACTGGTGACAAAGGCAGCTCCACCTGAAGATTTTCCACAGCTCTCTCCTGCTCCTCCACCCTGCTTTCTGGTAGCTCAACACCAGAACTTCCCTTGTACGACGTCACCTCATCGAACACGACGTCGCGAGATACAACAAATCTCCGCATCTCCGGGTCCATGCACTTCCAGCCCTTCTTCCGATCATCATATCCAACGAAGACTGGCTTCCTTGCTTTAGCATCTAGCTTCGTCCGAAGCGCATCTGGAATGTGCACATAGCAGGTGGAACCAAACACCCGAAGGTGTGCCACGCTTGGCTTTTCCTTGAACATCAACTCATGCGGGGTCAACATGTTGATGGGACTGAGAGGCATCATGTTGATGACGTAGGCGACACAAGACATTCCCTCCGCCCCAAAAGACCTTGGGATACTCTTGGCATGCAGCCAACACTTGCAGGTCTCCGTCAGATGACGGATCTTCCGCTCTACAACTCCTTTTTGTTGTAGAGTATGTGCACAAGTAAGCTCCCTCCGGATGCCCGCCTTCCTGCAGAAACTAGAGAACTCACCAGAGGTGAACTCCCCCCGTTGTCAGTTCTCAGCTTCTTAACCCGCAGGCCTAGCCGACCCTCCACAAGCTCCTTGAACTCCACAAACTTGGCAAACGTCTCTGCCTTCTCCTTCAGAAAATAAACCCAGACATATCTGGTGTAATCATCGATCAGCACCAGCATATACCTGCTGCCTCCGAGGCTTGGGGTAGCAGTCGGTCCCATCAAGTCACCGTGGATGCACTCCAACGGCACACTACTCCTTGTCTGCGACTTATCAAATGGTAGTCGATGAGACTTGCCGAGCTGACATCTCGCGCAAACATGACCGTCACCGTAGGAAGATAGACTAGGCAGGCCCTTGACCAGACCTTTCACCGCCATAGCCTTCAGCTTGTCCATCCCTACATGCCCCAACCTCTCGTGCCATATGACAGCACTATCATTCGCCCTCATCTTGTCGACATAAGAACTTGTCGATAAACGAACAAGTCTTTTGCCCTTCTCCCGATATGAACGACATCGGCCTTCACCGCCTCAACATTTCTTAGAAACTTCACTTCTGAGTAAGGTTGTGCTTAAGTAAGCTTCAACTCATCCCCGGTGAGGTGATGACCACACCCCGAGTCTACGATCCAGTGCTCCTGATAGTTGATAGGAGCCACAGCTCCAACAGAAGCCGAGAAAGCTCCTCCCCATCCTCCATCATTCTGCCTGGCCTCAACTTCCTCCTTCCCTGCAGCAGCATGCCCCGACTGAAGATTCACCCGGCAATCCTTCCTGATGTGACCAAGCTTCCTGCATCTGAAGCACTTGGGTCCTTCTCCCTTCTTTTTCCCTTCAGCCTTAGGAGCATAACCCCTCTCCTACTGTCCAGAAGTTGAAGGCTCATAGCCTCCAGCGGTCTTCTTTTTCTTATCCCATATCTTCCTCTTCCCTGTGATGAGAACCTCGCCATCTCCACCAGACACTGACACCCCCGCCATCTGCCTTGCTAAGCTCTCCTGCGAAGCTAGCAGATTCTCCAGCTCCAACAGAGACGGCTGATTTGCCCAACCCTGCACCGACGTCGCAAAGGCCACATACTCCTTCCGCAAGCCACGGATGATGTGCCTCTTCAGCTTCGCCTCAGAAATTGGCTCATCAGGATCCAGTGCTGAAATCTCAGCGCACATGTTCTTCATCTTCAGGAAGAACGTAGAGATAGAAAGATCACCCTGAGCCGACCTAGCCAGCTCATTTTCCAGAAACTGTAGCCTCGCTACATTCTTCTTGTTAAACAGCCCATCCAGGGCTCTCCAGATCTCCGCAGCTGATCCACGCCCCAAGATGTGATCGAATAGGTCAGGTGATATTGCCCTCTTCAGAGTGAATTCTGCTTTCGTATTTATCCTTCTCCAGTTCCTCACCTCATGACCATTGTCCCCAACTGGGACAACCTCCTCTGTACTAACTCCTCCAACCACCTCCTAGAGGTCCTCGCCCAAAAGATAACTCTGCATACACGAATTCCACTTCTTGAAGTTAGTCGAGTTGAGCATCTCAATTCCAAGACCTCTTGCTTATATGGATCTACCACTGGTTCCTTCTTCACAAAGGCGATGGCAACTTTGAGTTATTCACTGCTCTATCCACTCCAACGTAGCTCTGCTACCATGTGAAATTTTCCGTAGATCTAGGAGTGAGCAGGAATAGAACAACTCAAAGTTATAGCCAACAACCATAAGCACATGAAAAACTTCAATCTTTATTGATACTTGCAGAAATCTTCATTACAGAGCGAGGTATACATGGCGAGACATGATTTCACCAGTACAAAAAAAAACAGGAGAAAAAACAAGCTGAGAAAGATAACCAGTGATCTGCCACTGAGACCGCCTGACCGCCCGACCTGCGAGTTCGCGCGACTAGAAAACGAGACTGCCCGAACTGCCTGCCTACGACTTGAACAACACCAACCGAGAACTCTACGACCTCCACTGATTCTCCTGAACTCCAGCAACCCGCACTACAAGCCGCGAGACCGCCCGAACACCCTAGAAGAAGAGGTGACCGCTGCTGCCCGCACAATCCGCAGAAGCTGCACAAGGAAAGTTCAATCAGCTAACCGGCTGGTCACAAGAGTGAGACCGCAAGAAATAGACGCGAGCTCAGCTTACACTTGGTGCGATGCTTATGCTGCTATAGTGACTCCTATTTATAGGCGTGCGACCTGAACCAGTCACCACCCTATGAGATAGAGTCACCGCCCTCTGACCGCATGACCAAGACCGGTCAACCCGCGTGGTCAGCAGATCGCTCTGCGCCGTGAGCTCGCCGACTTCAACATAAAGCCGCACGATCATGACAACTCGCCCGGTCATGGCGCTCACTACCTGTGTTCGCCACACGACCTCTGTTGGATCTTACGGCGCCCTTAGAGGGGGGGGGGGGTGAATAAGGGAATACAAAATCTTTTTATAATTTTATGGAAATTACTAAATTGTTTTATAATATGAGAAAGGCAAAATAACAATTTAGCTAATTTGTGAGAATATCATAATTTTCATCTTTAGAAATAAGTACTAAATTATTTTATGATTAAGAGATTGAAATAAACAATTTAGTTAAAGTAATTTGAATTGAAAAAACTTTGTAACCAATATATTAAAGATAACGCCAAAGGAGAGAAATCAAGTAATCACAAATAAAGACATGATTGTATTTATATAAAAAAGGTGTTTACAAAATTTGATTTCAATATCGCTAGAAATCGGAGGCGTACAAAAGTAAATTTCTTTTCCTTTTCTATACCGACTTGTATCCCCACAAACTGGTTGGCTTTAGCCTATCCTTCCCCGGATAAGGCCTCAGCCGCTCTAGCCAATCCTTCCCCGGATATGGCCTCGAGCCCCCGTAGATCTAATCACCTAGAACTAGTCGCTAACACAAGGCGAATTTCTCCCTAAGTCCTACCCAGACCTAGTCGCCAACACAAAGCGAATTCTCTAAACGGTTACAAAAGTATGGAATGGAAATAATGAAAATAATAATAAAACTCCCTATATGAGATCTCTGGAGTTGAGGATGAAGGATCGATGTAGTATAAGCGAGGTCGAAGCGATCGTCCTTCGGATGTAGCGTGACGTAGTCCTCCTCCAGAATTCTCCTTAAGCTTTTTGTGGGAGATCCATTTTCGGCAGCATAACAACACTGGAATTTGTGGCACAAGCAACCTCTCTGGGATGGATAGCCAAAATGAGAAGCAAAGGTCCAATTTATAGAACTTGGAGCTAGCGCCTGCGGTAGTGACTAGCGCCTGCGGTAGCGTTCGTGTGGAGCGGTTGCGCAACCGTCGGCGGCGTGGTGCTGTGCACGAACTGGAGATAGCGCCTGACGGTAGCGATAGCGCTGGCGGTAGCGGGAGATAGCGCTGGCGGTAGCGGTAGCGGTTGCATAACCGTCGCTGTGCACGAACTCGAGATAGCGCCTGGCGGTAGCGATAGCGCTGGCGGTAGTGCTGGCGGTTGCGGTAGCGCTAGCGATAGCGCTGGCGTTAGCGATAGCGCTGGCGGTAGCGCTGCTCCTTTCAAAAATTTGTTCCAAGCTGCTTTCTACCTGTGGAGTATTGCACCTATAGTTCCTGCACACTATAAACACACTACAAGCAATATCAAATACAATATGTGATTTGTTATTCTCAAACAAAAGGATGTGACACACATGTCCAACAATCTCCCCCTTTTGATAATAACAAATCCTCTAAGCAAGAAATCAACAATAATGTTTATAGATAAGATAAGCAAGATAAAAGTGCTACTATAGTAAATGATATGCATGATAATGTGCATACTCCCCCTATCTTAATGCTCCCCCTACATAAATGCAATTTCATGTGTTACTTCCCCTAAACGATAGATTACATGAAATATTCTCCCCTTAATCTTCTATATTCCTTATATATAGATTTCTTCAATTAATCTCCCCCTTTTGGTATTATCAAAAGAAGGTGGGGTGAGGGTAGTAAGGAGGCATTTCTTAGAAATGATAAAGCATGATCGAGCTTTTGTAATATATGAAACGATAAAGAGTTTAAGCATTGTATATAAGAGATTTCAAATAAAAAGAATAAGAGTTGTAAACAAGCGGAAGATTATAGAAAACATCTTTGTGTAAGCATGAAGATCATAATTATAAATATGAGCTTAAGTTCAAAATGTAAAGATGTTGTAACCTTTTTGAAAACTCAAAGTTTTTATAAAGATACCAAGCATGAAATGAACATATCAAAGATAGATTATACTACAATGTTTCTTAATTCTAAGTTCAAGAAATACCAAAACATTGTAGAGATCATGCTAGGTTATCTAGTGCATTTTTATAAAGAGTAGTATAGATAAAGCATTAGAATCCAATACTCATGAGAAGAAGTGTTATGAAAGATAATGATGTGCACATAAGTGTATTTTGGGCAATGTTAACAATTGATTTAAATCACCAAAATACAAGACATATGTAAAGTAAAATGCACAATAAAACACAAGTAAATTACTTTCACACACTTTAATGCACATAGTTTTTAACAAAGTGGTGTAATAACCAAGGTTTGCACAAGACACTTTACTATTCTTTCCAAGGTGCTCAACCTCACAATGCTTATGAAGACTTATCAGGAGGTTCAAGTAGTGCTTGGTGGAGTTATATTTGTCTACATATATAATTTTTTGTTCACATTTGTGAGACAACATTCTCCGAATACACTTGTTATGCAAACCCAATTTTTAAACTTAACCACTTTTCTAAATTTCATAAGTGCAATTCAAATGTAGTGTAGGCAATAAACCTATGCAAGTTTTAATTCATTGTACAAATACAATACACAAGCAAGCATTTTTAGATTTAGAAACACATGTTGATTACCAAAATAAGTGAGTGAAATGTATCATTATCAATCATAAAACATTTACTCATACTTAGAGGCATGTTAAGCTTGGTTCTACACATTTTGCAATACAATTGATGCACTTTAAATAGATATATCAAAGCATGATAAACAAAACAATGTTCATAGTAATTTGAAAGAATATGTTTTAACATTGTAAATAATTCTAAATAATAGAATTCATACATGCTTGATATTAGCAATAAAGATTATACAGTTTTTTGTTGTTGTTTTATCATTTTTAATGAGAAAAAGAAAACAGAAAATCACAAAAACATATTTTTGTATTTTTGAATTTTGAACTTTTGTAGTTGATTGGATAAAAACACAAATAACAAAAACACATTTTTGTATTTTTAGATTTTGAACTTTTATAGTTGATTTTTCATAGAATGAATAAAACACAAATAACAAAAAAAACATATTTTTGTATTTTTGAATTTTGAATTTTTGTAGTTGATTTTTCATAATGTGAATAAAATAAAAATACCAAATGTAAGAAATACAAAAATAAAGTAGTACATATAGACTAAAATATTTTTAATGATTTTTAGAAATTTTAAAACCCAGAAAAATCAGACACTCACGCTAGCGCTGGCGCTAGTGATAGTGCGGCAAACAGTACACAATTTTTTAGGAATTTTAAATTTTTTATTTTTGATATTGATTAAGTGTCCTTAGAGTAGTTCCATGTTGTAATTTCAGAATTTTTGGAGATCTCTAGGTGGATCAAATTTGCATGAAACTTTGGCTTTTTCAAATTCAGGTGTTTTACAAAACCATTTAAGCTCAAAAAGATAGATTATGCAAACACAAGAGAACATTTTTTTATTAAACAACCCAAAATATGCATGATTTAAGTAATAAGTGAAAAAATGTTCATGCAGTGAGTAATATAAGTATGTCCTAAGATTAAAGGCTACCCCGACTAAATGTCTACACCCTAGCCCCGCACTAAGTGACGGATGGGCATGAGGAGTTGCACGCATGCCGTAGGTTGGGGTGTTAGTCCCATATGCACACACTAGAGAACACTCAACCTAGCACTCTTTCCTCCCAGTGCCTCGCAAGGCCCCACTGGAACCCTCCCCGGTTAAGGACAAGACATGTCTTAGAGGTTAGCTCTCTAATGTATACAACCTTACGCCCCCGCCATTGTGAGATATGAAGTCATAGGTGAAATAATCTTTTGGACAACCTATGCTTTTAAATCTAAGGGTTGATATAAAAACTATGGGTTTTGTTTAATGTGATGAGTTATATAAATCCGCATAGTTTTTATTATTACTTTTATGAGATGACGATATGTGATAACTAGCACAATTACTAATATTCAATAAGTGACAATGCTAGTATGATGAGTTTTGGGTTTCATGTCATGTCATAAGATTAATATTAATATTGCATGTATTTCAAAATAGAATTTTAAATTATAGATCTAGAATGGAGTGATGATTTAGTTTGATTTATACTTTCATTACAAAGTTGATTCTAGAGTCTACAAATATGAGAGATACATGCAATCACTAGCAAAGCAAATCAATACATCAAACAATGTAAAGAAAACATTATTCATAATTTTTATCATAAGATTCATAATTCCTATTATCGATTTGAGATATGTCTTGATAGAATATGAATTAAAATTTATGATTATAGACAAATTGGCATAGAATATATCTTAGATCATCATGATGTATGTAAATTCTAATTCTTCTAGACTTGTGATATAGTGATATAGTGATCTTATTTGAATAAGCATGTTTGATTTTTAAGCCTAGAAATGATGATCATCCAATCATACCAAAGACAAAGATCACATATATAACGTTTTGAAATTTATAATAAAATTGTATTGGATAATTAGATTTATTGATCTTTGGTTTTGCATGATGATATATAGTTTCATGATATATATACTAATGATTAATCCATAAACTATGTGTTTGTTGGAATTTTGGTATTCTAGTATAATTTCAAAATCACATAGCTATCATGAAATTTGAATAACATTGTAAATATTATACCTAGCATATAGATTTAAGCATAAACTAAAGGCGATGCTAGGATGATACGTTTGAATGCAATGTTATTACATAGAATTAATGGAGATAATGTTGCATGTAATATGAGAAGTTTACAAATTAATTTTCTTTAGACCTATAATGGAATGATTAAACTTTTGATTTGATCTTAATGATATAAGATGATTCTAAGGTCTAAATTACATGCAAACAATGGTGACACACATCACACATAATATCTAAATTAATATATGAAACAATTATACATAAGATATCATGTGATGAAAAAATCCATAAACACAGAAATTTCTGAATCAAGCGAATTAAGATAGCATTTAAAAACGGAGTTAAAATTGGGCAAATTGATAGCACCAAACAAACTTAAATGGGCAAGTTTAGTTTGCCGATAGATGGAGATTTCTGTGCTCTTTCCGAAAAGATATTAAACGCGAAAATCGGACGAGCGGATCAAAAGATATGGCTATTTCAAATTTTGATCAAAAAAACCCGCTTTTTGAAAGATTAAGCATGCGTTTAGATGAATTTTTGTTTTCAATTTTTCTAGATAATGTTCTTCATTATAAGGGCTATCATATGCAGCAAACAAATATAGAATAAAAAAAATGTTGCGCATTCTAATTTTTAGTTTTAAGCCCTTTAATAAACCATTTAAATCCAATTTTTAAAATAGTTTCAATAGTCTTGATAATAATTTCAAAATTCAATTTCTAATGATAATTCAAGACAATTAAGGGTAAAGAATTTAAAAGGATGAAGAACAATCAAAGATGAGAGATAGATCACTTTGAAAAAAAAATATATGACTTAATGTTCAATTTTAATTCAAATTTGATTTGATAAACATTAGGCTTAATGTATGAAAGTCATATTTCATGATTTATAAAGTGATCATAGCATGTTTGTTCAAAAGAAATATAAAATAAACAAAAGAAAAAGAGACAATAAGCATATCATGAAGTAGAGTATTGATATTACATTTTTATTTGTTTCTACTTCATGCAAATGAATGGATACTAATTAATAAGAGATTTAGGTATCCAAAGGGGACCAAGTGGGATGGTTCCTTTGGGTACCCAAATACATCGTGTAGGCTTTTGGAGAGATAGTGATGAATGGGCCTTTACAAGTGGAGTTAGTGTTTCGTTTTTAATTTTGGGCCTCCATTCATACTTTGGTTGTTTATATTTCAAATTCATATTATGATTATGTGACATCTTTATATGATTATATTTGTTTGAAAAATAATTCATTTGAGATTTATGTTTATTCAAATTATTTTTCAAAGTAGTTTGATGTTGATAATCATCATGAATTTTATTATATTGATTCTTTGAAAGTTTATAAGAGTGATTGTCTTTCTTTAGAAATGATTGTTGAAAGAGTGGGTTACAATATGTTTTAAATGATTGATTATTATTTTGATGATTTTCATTTCCACTCTTTCTTATATACATACTCTTATAATATGAAGGATAATATTTTATAGTTTGATTTTCATGAAATGGAGTTTTAAAATTTGAGTCATGATTGAAAATATATTGAGACTTATAATAGTGACTCTTAAGAATTTTATGAGGATCATAATTCTTTTTGAAACTAAACTCCTTTTGATTTAATGTGTGAAAATGGTCATTTTTAGAAATGATTTTGTAAGTTAATTTATCCTTATTATTCAAAATCTTATGATGAAATTCATTAGGTGACATTTGAAATTTTTCAACAAAAGATTTTAATTGTTTTAACTTACAAGATAAAACATCATTTTCAACTATCATTTTTTCATTATGCCTTTTAGAAATTAAGAGCCATTTTCAATTTCCTTGAATTTTTCTTTAAATAAATTGCAATCAAAACAAGGAGTAAGAATTGTAACTAAAGAGCATGAAATAGAATTTAACACATCAATATTTGTTTCTACTTTATCATTTGCTTTTAAAGATTTATTTTCTAAACGTAATTTGGAATTAGCAATTTTTAACTTTAAAATTTTACGTTTAGCAAATTTAAGCATACGAGATTTAGAAATGGAATTTGTTACAAAAAGAGAAGTTTTTGATTTTCTTACATTGCTATGTTTTCCGTCGTCTCTTTTGCTTGATGTGTTGCCAACAAATGAGTCCAACATTGTGACATTTGTTGCGGAACGCTTAGGGCTCGTGGTAGACCGATTCACTTGAACCACCTTAGCTGGCGAGCGAACTAAGCGCGCAAACAGTCAATTAGAGATTTGCTGAGTACACAGGGACTTTTTAACGTGGAAAACCCGGAAAGGGTAAGAAACCACGCGGCCGGAGCTGTGCCGACCAAACTTCACTATCTTCTGGGGGTTACAACTTGGAAACTAGAACTTGAGCGCGACAGGCCGCCGCTCGTTACAATATTTGGAGAGAGAGAGAGCGAGCTCCGAGGGTGACAGGCCACCTCTCGGAAAAACTAAGGCTTCATTTGGTTTAGCGGTTGCGATTGTAAAGGGAGCTGTTGGAAAGGGAGGTTTGGAAATGGAGCTGGTGGAAACTGATGGGTGGAAATGGAGATCTGTTTGGGTAATCTCTGTTTTCAGAGCTATTCAAAACAGAGAAGCATTTGGAAAAACTGTGGTGGCGTTTTGTTAATAAATTTTATAATTTTTTTTTTAAAAAAAAATTATAAGAAAAAAAAATTATATAAGAACATATACACGAGTCACAGTTCAAACATATACAAGAACACATGCCACAGTTCAAACATATACGAGAACTCCAAATACTTCTAATAAGATGTAAACAACCAAATAGTGAATAATCAAAATACAACAAGTTACTACGCATCAGCGGCCACATCAGTTCAAGCTCTTTGTAGTTGTTCGGCAATGGAGTCGCGCAATGTCATCATCTCATCCACCCCTACCCGAATCCCTCTAACATGGTCTCCACCCTCACTTTCATTAATCTGTCCTGTTGTTCTCTGAAGGCCCACCGGGTAAATGAAGTTCTCGTCTTCATCGCAGGCACGAAAATGGGTGTCTGAGCGGGATGGATGCCTTCGAATGTAATTATGTAAAGCCATTGTTGTAATGACAATGTCCCGTTGTTTTGCCAAACTGTACGGTGGCATATCTCTCAGTATTTTCCACTTCTTCTTCCATACACCGAATGAACGTTCTATGACACTGCGTAGTGACGAGTGAGCCTGGTTGAATATTTCCCGTCGCCCTTGTATTGGCCTACTGCCCCGTCTAAAATCCGGTAAATGATATCGTGTGCCTGAATATGGTTTTAAAAACCCACGTTGTAGTGGATACCCGGCATCCACTACATAATATTTGCCTGCGAAAATTTTATATTGAATGTTATATGTCAATATTATAGATTACAAGTGTCAAAAATATTTTTAAAAATGTAGTGAATATTAAAAGCTCACCAGGTGGCGGATATGGAAAATTGAAACTTGGGTCCATAAGAGCCTGCTGAAATATACGGCTATCATGAGTTGAACCCTCCCAGCCTGCTAATGCAAAAGTATAGCACATGTTGAAATCACACACTGCCATGACATTCTGTGTAGTGGTACCATGCCGGCCAATGTAAGCAACTTGTTGATCAGCAGGAACTCGAGCGTCAACATGTGTTCCATCAATCGCTCCTATGCAATCTTTAAAGAATGGCATGTAGCGAGCATCATTTAAGATTTGTGGGGGAATATTCATAAAAAGATGATCTGCAGGCCTAATAACATCAGCAGACATTCGCTTAATTGCTATGATACCCCTTGCAAAAAATCTACTGATCGTTTCTGTGGAGTGTTGAAATCGCTCGCTAGCAAGTTGCATGCTTACGTTATGGCCTAAAATGTGCAGAGTTACCGCGAGCACTTCACGTGCTAGAGTTCTCCTGCTTCCTTGCAACCCATATTGTTGTGTGAGTAGTAGAAGCAAGTCATTGAAAATTACCTTGGACATTCTAAGGGCACTAAAAAACCTGACCGGGTGGCCATTGAGTAGTTCACCAATCCATCTTGCCCCTGTTTGAGTAGAAGTCATGCAAGGTGTAATAGAGGATCCTGTAGATCTGTCCAAGTGATAATTAGTTTCTAACACCGTTTGACGCCCAGCCACTACTCTAGTACGGTTATACCGGCCAGCTACTTGTACTTGAATCTCCTCATCAGAACTATCGACATCATCACTGGAGGCCATAATCTGTGTCAAATACATACAACATCATTTGCGAACAAGTATTAATAAGAGCTATTATAGAACACAACATATAAAATAGTCCAACACAGCATATAAAATAGTCCAACACAGCAAATAAAATGTCCAACACATGACACAGTAATAGAAGATGCAAGTGAACCAAAGAAATCAACTAATTTGTCTTGTTGGCAAAACAAGACTCCAGCCACTCCACACGTCGATCCTTTCGCATGCTCATGAAAGTCTCGCGGTTGTGTTTGTCCCTCAGAAACAGAAGACAGTAGTGGTAGAAGTCTTTTCTAGCAACATCCATAACCTCTGAAATGTTCTCGATCTCCGAGATAGCCTCTGGAATGGTGTACAATGAGGAAGAAATCTGAATAGGTGGGGGCTCCATCATGCAACGCCCAATAATGCGTGAAGTTTCTGCTAGCTCGTCCATCGTGGAACTCCTCGCCCTTTTGAAGCTATTCTTGTTTTTCCCCTTGGCCGGTCGTTTCTCCCTCGCATCTACAGAACCAGGAGAGTCGAAATTGTCTTGTGTGGCATCTCCGTCAGGCAACGCATGTTCATCGATAGATTCATGGTCGAAATTCCTAGAATTTGGTGCCCAAGCCAGATCTCCACCTGCTACTACCTGCCCAAACATCATGTGTAGCTTTTCCTCTAGCTCTGGAGCAATGCCTGAAAACTGAAATTTTCTAGCTCCATTAACAACCTGAAATGAAAATCAGGATTATTAGTACATAAAAATCTACAATAATAAAGTTAAAAAAATAATCCTTTAAAAAATAATACCTTCAGGCGTTCCTTCCACCAATCTTCTGAAGCAGCTATAGTCTTCCGAATAGGATCCCATCCCAAACCTATTTCACGGCCCTTAAGATCGCGCCATAATTTCCAATCCTTTTTAAGCTGATCCCACTTATTTTTCATTTGAGTTCGATCATAAGCCTTACCGGTCCGAGCAAAGAAATTGGTTGTTAGGTTATTCCACCCATCCCTACTAAAGTGGGTGGTGAGACGATTACCCAGCTCTATTTCTTTCAAACATAAGTCACAAAAAATCATAACATCATTGGAGTCCCAATTTGCACTCACACCACCTTCTTTGTGTTTACCCATATTCCTACAAAAGTCTTTTAAAACATCACCCACAACACACAGTATAATCACATAAAAAAGTAAACACTTAACACACACAATCACTTTTAGGAACACACATAATCACTTAACACACACAAAAATACTTAACACACACACACACACAAAAGTACTTAACACACACACACACACAATCACATAAGCAATCACATACACACACACACACAACACACACACACACAACAAATCACACACACACACATACACACACACCACACACACCACACACACACACACACACCACACACACCACACACATACACACACACACACATACACACAAACACAATCACACACTCATACATGCACATGCAGCTCTGTACACACACACTCAGGCAGCTCCACACACACCACTACACAGCTACACACACACTCACAAATAAAAAAACACATACGCAAATAAATACACTCACAAATAAATACAATCACACACCACACACATACACACACAAACACACAAATAAATAAAATCACAAATACACACACACTCACAAATAAATACAATCACACACCACACACATACACACACCACACACATACACACACACAAACACAATCACACACTCATACATGCACATGCAACTCTGCACGCACACACACACTCAGGCAGCTCCACACACACCACTACACAGCTACACACACACTCACAAATAAATAAACACATACACAAATAAATACACTCACACACAAAAAATACAATCACAAATACACACACACACTCACAAATAAATACAATCACAAATACACACACACACACACACTCACAAATAAATACAATCACACACCACACACACATACACACACCACACACATACACACACACATACACACACACACGCACACACAAACACAATCACACACTCATACATGCACATGCATCTCTGCACACACACACACTCAGGCAGCTCCACACACACCACTACACAGCTACACACACACATACACACACACTCACAAATAAAAAAACACATACACAAATAAATACACTCACACACAAAAAATACAATCACAAATACACACACACACTCAAAAAAACACATACACAAAAATACTTAACACACACACACACACAACAAACACACATAAACACATAAACAATCACATACACTTAACACACACACACACAATCACATAAACAATCACATACACACACACAAATACTTAACACACACACACACACAAAAATACTTAACACACACACACAATCACATAAGCACTACACTACACATTCACATACAATCATTCACACACACAACACACACATACACAACACACACACACACACACACACACACACACACACACACACACACACACACACACACACACACACTTAACACACAAAACACACAACACACACATACACAACACACACACACACACACACACACACACACACACACTTAACACACACAACATACACACAACACAACACACACACATAAAAACATACACAATCAATTAACACACACACACACACACACACACACAACATACAAACACTTAACACACACAACATACACACAACACAACACACCACATACAAACATACACAATCAATTAACACACACACACACACACACACACACACACACAAGATACACAAACACTTAACACACATACAACACACAACATACAACACATGCATACACACAACACAACACACAACATTCAAACATACACAATCAATTAACACACACACACACACAACATACAAACACTTAACACACACAACATACACACAACACAACACACAACATACAACACATGCGTATAACACAAACACATTCCACACACACAAACACAACACACAAGATACACAACACACACACACACACACACATTCAAACACTCAATACACACACACACACACACATTCAAACACAAACACACACACACACACACACACACACACTCATACACTCAATACACATTCACATAGACACACAATCACACACACACACACACTCAACTAATATACACAAAAATAATCACATACACACACACACACACACACATTCAAATGCACACACACACACACACACAAATCTACACATAATAATACACACACAAATCTACACAAGCACATACACAATAATCAACACATAATCATATGCATAGCTTTGAAAGGGGGAGATATATTACCTATTGTTTACTGCTGCAGATCAGGGAGCAATGGCGCAGAGAAGATGCAGGATTGGAGAAGATCACGAGCCCAGCAGATCTGGTGCCTGTCGTGTATTCTGTCGAAGACAAGCTGTGGATGTGCGGAGAAGAGGAGTCGTGGATGCCGGGAAAACGAGATGGAGTCGGCGATGTCGAGCGATTTTGCCGGAGAAGATAAGCAATGTCGAGCGATGTCGCCGGAGAAGACACGGGATGTCGAGCTTGGAGGTCCGCAGATGCTGAGCGATGATGCCGGAGAAGACACAGGATGTCGAGCGATGTCGCCGGAGAAGACACGTGATGTTGAGCGATGATGCCCTAGCGCGCGGAGAGAATAGCCAAACGCGATAAACTGGAGATCCTAGCTCCAGCGAGACGCGATCCTTTTTTGGGCACGCGGCTTTTGCTGGAGGTTCGAAAAGGAGGCGCAAAAACAAATAGGAATACGCCGCCGGTTGCGTTTGGGGAAAACGAGATGGAGCCAAAACGCTCACCCAAATGAGGCCTAAGTCTTTTTCCCTTCTGAGAATGCTAGTCGCCTTTCGGAAGTGAGGCGGCTAGTCGCCTTTTCCTTCTGAGAATGCTAGTCGCCTTTCGGAAGTGAGAAAGCTAGTTGCTTTTTTCTTCTGAGAATGCTAGTCGTCTTTCGGAAGTGAGAAGGCTAGTCGCCTTTTTCTTCTGAGAATGCTAGTCGCCTTTCGGAAGTGAGAAGGCTAGTCGCCTTTCGGGATGATGAAGATCTTCAAGTCCACGAAGGAGATCTTCAAGCGCCGAAGGAGAATTCCGCAAAAGTCTGCAAGGAGCTCTCCCGGGTCCAGAAGTCAAGGTCTTCTCAAATGAAGCCTTGGGGCTCCTTTTATAGCTTTAGTCAGGGGCGACCCGGTAATTTTGTCGTTGGTAGTTTCCATAAATGCTCGGTGGACGAATCATATTCTCCGGTTCGGGGCCCTCGGATCGCCATTTTTCGTAAATGACCACCTTGCCCCTCGGGCAGCTTGGGCAGCTCGGGCAGTTCGGGCAGTTCCGTTGGAGGCGAAAAAGGCGACTGACTGTTCCTGAAAAGTGAGAAGCCGGAAAGACAAAAAGTGAGAAGCCGGAAACCCAAAAAGTGAGAAGCCGGAAAGACAAAAAGTGAGAAGGCGGAAACCCAAAAAGTGAGAAGCCGGAAAGACAAAAAGTGAGAAGCCGGAAACCCAAAAAGTGAGAAGCTGGAAAGACAAAAAGTGAGAAAGCTTCCTGATCGCGCTCAGAAACATTCTGAGCGCGCGCTAGTGCTGAAGCGCTCCAAGTGCGCAACGAACTACGGGGACGCCTCGGGCGGACGGCGAATCGGAGGGTCGCCCCCTAAAAGGGGGACCGGGATCCTTCAGCGAGGAGCGGGCCCCGGACCGCACCCCGAGGAGGGGTGGGCGCGGCCGTATCCTGAGGGGATGCGACGTAGGCGCGTCCAAGAGGGGGTGCGGCCCGGGCGCACCCCGAGGGGGTGCGGCTTTGACCGCACCCCGAGAGGGTGCGGCTTGGCCGCACCCCGCGTGGCGTGCGGCTTGGCCGCACCGCAAGGGGGTGCGGCCAAGGCCGCACCCCGGTTGGGGTGCGGCTTGGCTGCACCCCAAGGGGGTGCGGTTTTGCCGCACCCCGCGTGGAGTGCGGCTTGGCCGCACCCTAAGGGGGTGCGGCCAAGGCCGCGCCCCAAGGGGGCGCGACTTGGCCGCGTCCCTTCCGGGACGCGGCGCGGCGGTGGGAATTCCCCCCGCGATGGGTGGGGGACTCTCTGTCGTGTTTGCGATGGCTTTGCGCGTCTTAATTTTCCTGCCAAATTGGGGGAGGAGAGGTTTTGGAAATGATCCGTCTTTGGAAGTAATTCGTCTTTGGAAATATTCGTTTCCTTTCTAAGAAGATCTCTACCAAGTTCTTTTATAAATATGAGGCTCTATTATGAGTACCCATCATAAGCCCCCCAAACCTTCGTATTCCAAACCTTGGGAGGGAGTGCGAAGGTTTTTGAACAGTCGGCAGCGGATCTGGTTGTCATCTCTGCCGGGTGCGTCGGACGATGGCCGAGGTAAGCTGCTTTTGTTTTTTGTTTTTTCAAAATAGGAGCGGAGGGAAAAAACGGCCAGCGACGGACGGGAGGGCGCGCGGTGAGCGGTGCGCGGGCGGCCGGTGCCCGGGCACCCTTGCGCGCGGCCGGAGCGGTCGAAAAGGCGGTGCCTGGGCGTGATCGCGCGCGGCCGGAGCCAGCGGAGGGGCGGTACCCGGGCATGCTTGCGCCCGGCCGGGGCCGGCGGTGGAGCGCCCGGCTGGCGCGAGCGCGCCCCTACGCGTGGGTGCGGCCCCCTGCGCGCGGGATTCCTGCGCGCCTGCGCGCGCGGGCGCCGCGCTGCGCGCGGGTGTGGCCCCTGCGCGCGGGTGTGGCCCCTGCGCGCGGGTGTGGCCCCTGCTGCGCGCCCGTGCGTGCGGGTGCCGCGCTGCGCGTCTGCGCGCGGGTGCCGCGCTGCGCGCCCGCGCGTGCGGGTGCCGCGCTGCACGCTCCCGCGCGCAGGTGCCGCGCTGCGCGCTCCCGCGCGCGGGTGCCTGCGTGTGGACGGTGCGCGTGGGCTCCTGCGCGCGGACTGTGCCTTCGCGTGCGGCTGTTTCTCGCGTGCGGGTGCCTGCATGTGGACGGTGCGTGTGGGCTCCTGCGCGCGGACTGTGCCTTCGCGTGCGGCTGTTTCTCGCGTGCGGGTGAGGCTGGCGGTGCGGGCCTCCGGTGCTCGCGTGCTTGGTGCGCGGAGAGGCGACTTGTAACCTTTTGGATTTTCTGATACGATTTCTTTTTAACGCTCGTTTTTATGTGCTTGCTCTTCCTTGCAGGCTTCGAAGCGGGGCGGTCAGTCGAGGCCGATGCGCCTACGTTCTTCACTTGACGGTGCGCAAATCGAGATGTGGCGCAAGCGGTTCGGATTGCCTCCGAATGTTGAGGTGAAAATCTCGGGAGCGGAGGAGCGTGTCCAGAATCCACCCACGAGTTACATGACACTTTCTGAGAGTTGCCTGAAGTCCGGATTCCGCATCCCTCCAACGGAGGAAGCTATCGAAATATTCCGGTTCTGCGGCGTCCCAATTACCCAGTTTACGCCCGCCGGGATGTCGAATATCATGGGGCTGGTGGTGCTCTTTCGGGAGCACAGCGCGCGCTTTTCACTCGAGCTTTTCAAGGATTGGTGCGAGGCTACCACTGACTCGGGCGGCCGGATTGAGGTTCGAAGCAACAAAAACTGGTTTCATTTTGGCGAGAAGACAGATTATCGGCACGGGAATACCCTTTATGGATATGTTCGAAATCGTTGGGAGCTGCCTGAGCTTTGGAGGTCACTCCCTGGACGCTGTCGCCGGCTGACCGGTCGGGAAGACGAGTTCATTCCCATCCCCGGCTTTCCCGGCCGAGAGGGGTTGTCGAAGGCTTTGTTCAGCGTGCACAACTGCGTGGAGGAGGGTCGACTGCTTTCGGTGGGGCTTTCTTGGGACCCTGAGCGGGAGGCTGCGGTTCCCCTGGAGCGTGGGAAAAAGAGGAAGATTGTCTTCAGGAACGGAGTTCCTGGTTCGTGTTCCACCTTGCCGGAGCCTAGGAGCCACGATCACGAGGCCGGCCCGAGTCGTTGTCGGAGAGAGCCGATCCCATCCGACCCGGAGGTCGAGATTCTGACGTCCCCCGCCGCCGATCAAGTCGGGCAGGGAGACTTGCCGCTACCTCCTCCTCATCCACCGTCGAGGCGAGTTTCCTCATCCCTCCAGGCGATGACTTCTGCAGTAAGTGAAGCTCTCCTTTCTTGGGTCTTGACTTGTCTTTGCTTTCATTGTTTATGTTTCCAGATTGCTTCTTTCGTGTTTGCAGGCGAGCGTTCTGACCAATGTCGCTCTCACGTGGAACGACTGTTACGTGGGCCTCAAGGACAGCTACATCTCCCTCCAGGAGGAGCTGAGCGTGATGAAGAGGGACATGTATGCTTTACAGAAGAGGAGGGATCGCGATCTGTCCCGCGTCAAGCAGCTGGAGGCGGACCTCTCTTCTTCCCGATCTGAGGTTGAGAAGCTGCAGGAGGCGTATGGTGGAGACAAGGCGCTTGCCCAGGATGCGCTTCGTCAGTTGTCTGAGGCTCGGGGGGAGATGTTTCGCATGGATGGGGAGCTGGGTTTTCTGCGGAGCGAGGTGGAGCGGCTGTCGTCGGTCGAGCGCAGCCATGAGGATGCCAAGGCGGCCGGAGTGGCCGAGTTCCGAGATTCTCTTGCTTTTATCGAGGAGCGGTTCCAGATGGCGGAGGAGATCCGTGCCGAGGTCATGACGAAGGAGGTCGAGCCCTTGTTGGAGGACGAGCGCGAAGTCGCCTTCCAGCGCGGCATTCAGAAGACTCTGCGCCTGGTGGGGAGGAAGTTCGGGTGTGATACCGCTGGTCTTGGAGCGGGAGACCTTTCGTAGGATGAGTGCTCGGACGCAGCCGAGGATTGATGTTGGTCGTCTCCTGTTTTCTTGTTTTCCATACCATTGTTCGCTTGTGTGTCGTTCTGAGTTGGCTTTTTTGCTTTTTCGTTTCCGTATTTTTGTCTGTTTTGTGCGCAGCGTTGAGCTGACGCGGTTATCGTGTTTATCGTATTCACTTCTTTGCGTGATCCTGTTAATCTGGTTGTTGGCACCTGCATAGTTTGTTTTGTTTTTTTTAATGAGCTTTGCACGAGACGGAGCCCGCGGCTTTCAAATGTATACATATATAAAGAGTTAGTTTGTGCAAGTCTGTGCCTGCGGCTTTCTTGCACGAGTCTGTGCTCGCGGCTTTGGTGCACGAGTCTGTGCTCGCGGCTTTGGTGCACGAGTCTGTGCTCGCGGCTTTAGTGCACGAGCCTTTGCTCGCGACTTTTTTGCACGGTTCTGTGCCCGCGGCTTTGGTGCACGAGTCTGTGCTCGCGACTTTAGTGCACGAGCCTTTGCTCGCGACTTTTTTGCACGGTTCTGTGCCCGCGGCTTTGGTGCACGAGCCTTTGCTCGCGACTTTTTTGCGCGGTTCTGTGCCCGCGGCTTTGGTGCACGAGTCTGTGCTCGCGGCTTTGGCCGGTGAATAGCGGGTGTATTCAAA
This sequence comes from Dactylorhiza incarnata, assembly GCA_033032865.1. NCBI lineage: Eukaryota > Viridiplantae > Streptophyta > Magnoliopsida > Asparagales > Orchidaceae > Dactylorhiza > Dactylorhiza incarnata. The sequence goes on from JAWHQI010000116.1 coordinate 1,843,368, forward strand.
CCGAGGGTGAACGCAGGGGGCAGGCCCCCACGACACCGGGACTCGACGGCGGAGGAGAAGGGCGAACCTTCAATCGACGGCGGTGCAGAGTCCACGGGGCAGGGCCCCGAAGCGGTACCTGCAGCAGAATGGATTGGAGCAAGTAGAATTTTATTAGAAAATGAATACTGATACATGCGCAAGTGTAATCTTGCGATCCCGGGGTTAACAAGTTTCTGAGACAGGCTTTATTGAGAGAGAAGATAGCGTTGAGCTTCGTTTGCGTTGCGCTTGCTCGAGTCTTTTCGGCCGTTCAGCTTGGGGGGCGACAGTGGCCTGGCGGTTGACCTTCGTTGGCCTTTTCCTGTGTCTCTTCGCGGAAGGCCTCCAGGTATCCTAATTAGACAAGGCGTTCGATTTCATCTTTCAGTCGGGCACATTGCTCCGTTCGGTGCCCTCGGCCTTTGTGGAAGTGACAAAACTGGGATTGATCTCCCCTTTGCAAGGAGAGCTTTCTGGGCCAGTGGATGATCTTGCTATTACAGATTACGGACAATATGTGCTCGCGTGGTGTATTCAGCGGGGTGAAGCTCCGGGAGCCTTGACTTGCTGGCTCTCGGGGGCGGTCTGCTTGGTTCTAAGCGGGCAGTTCGGCTTCCTCGAGCTGCTGTTGCTGCCCCTTTCTCTTGCGGCTTGTATCGAAGGGCGGCAAGCCTGTCAGTGTCTGAAGTTTGTCTTTTTCAACTACTACAGGAGTCGCTTGGCCTTCCCGTGCACCCTGCTTCTCGGACTTCAATTTCGGCGACGGGTTGCTGTTGATCCAGGGGAGCCTGGAGGCGGGTGTGTCGAAACCATGCATCGCGCTCCTGAGGATATTTCCTTTGCTGGCCATGCGTCCGGACATGAAAACGTCGTGGTCCATGGCGTCCAGTAGGAGGCTCCCGAATATTGCGTCGTAGGGGGAGTCTGCTTCGGCGACGACGAACTGTACATCGTACTGGACTAGTTCTGCGTGCGCCCCTACTTGGACGGGGAGGGTGATGATTCCTACGGTGGGTACCGTAGTTCCATCAGGGAGCTCTGCTTCGCTGGCCCTAAGCTTGAGGTTCCCGCTTAGGAGCTTGAGCCGAGCTATTGCTGCTAGGAATAGAACGTTGAAGGAGATGCGGTGAGTTATCAATGCTTTCCTCAGCTCACAGGGGGGACTCCCTATGCTTGCGTCCAAGATGAAGTCCATCTATGCGCAGGGGCGCTCTTGGTGAAAATTTGTGCCGATTTTCTCCGATTGCTCGTTCCGCTCTTCCTCCCCTAGGAGGGGTGGTTCGCTTGCACCGGGCTTTTCTTCTTCTTGGATCTTTGTCGAGTGTGTCTCGTGCTGCTCGACGAACAGTTGGGACAACTCGGTGAAGTTGTGTATCGCTCCGCTTGGCAGGGCTTGATACCAGCGGAGGGCGTCTCCGCGCAGTGTCTTTGTGAAGATCTTGCATCTGATCTGATCGGGAAGTCCGTGTATCCGCATCGTTACCAAGAAATGGTTAATGTGCTCGTAGGGGTCTTCTACTCCGTGGAACTCCTTATAGTGCAGGAACTTTAGCCATGGCGGAACTGGGTATGCCAAAATTGTCTTTGACAGTGGAGATCGCTTTTGTTGATATTTGTCATTGTTCGGATCCTGCCCTCCTGCGGGAGGGGTCGGTTTGCCAGTCGATCCAGGCCAAGGGGGCCGGATGGGTGCAGCGATGAGTGCTCCTTTCACCGGGCTCTCTGGAATTGAGGAGTTGTATGCGTCGGATAGTTCAGGGGAGGTGTCCACTCTTGCTGGTTCCGAGAATTCCGGCGAAGCGGGTATTGCGCTCGGAAATTCTTTGCTTAGAATTTGGGAATCCATTCCCACAGACGGCGCCAAACTGTTGCGGAACGCTTAGGGCTCGTGGTAGACTGGTTCACTTGAACCACCTTAGCTCGTGAGCGAACTAAGCGCGCAAACAGTCAATTAGAGATTTGCTGAGTACACAGGGACTTTTTAACGTGGAAAACCCGGAAAGGGTAAAAAACCACGCGGCCGGAGCTGTGCTGACCAAACTTCACTATCTTTTGGGGGTTACAACTTGGAAACTAGAACTTGAGCGCGACAGGCCGCCGCTCGTTACAATATTTGGAGAGAGAGAGAGAGAGAGAGCGAGCTCCGAGGGTGACAGGCCACCTCTCAGAAAAACTACGTCTTTTTCCCTTCTGAGAATTCTAGTCGCCTTTCGGAAGTGAGGCGGCTAGTCGCCTTTTCCTTCTGAGAATGCTAGTCGCCTTTCGGAAGTGAGAAGGCTAGTCGCCTTTTTCTTCTGAGAATGCTAGTCGCCTTTCGGAAGTGAGAAGGCTAGTCGCCTTTCGGGATGATGAAGATCTTCAAGTCCACGAAGGAGATCTTCAAGCGCCGAAGGAGAATTCCGCAAAAGTCTGCAAGGAGCTCTCCCGGGTCCAGAAGTCAAGGTCTTCTCAAATGAAGCCTTGGGGCTCCTTTTATAGCTTTGGCCGGGGGCGACCCGGTAATTTTGTCGTTGGTAGTTTCCATAAATGCTCGGTGGACGAATCATATTCTCCGGTTCGGGGCCCTCGGATCGCCATTTTTCGTAAATGACCATCTTGCCCCTCGGGCAGCTTGGGCAGCTCGGGCAGTTCGGGCAGTTCCGTTGGAGGCGAAAAAGGCGACTGACTGTTCCTGAAAAGTGAGAAGCCGGAAAGACAAAAAGTGAGAAGCCGGAAACCCAAAAAGTGAGAAGCCGGAAAGACAAAAAGTGAGAAGCCGGAAACCCAAAAAGTGAGAAGCCGGAAAGACAAAAAGTGAGAAGCCGGAAACCCAAAAAGTGAGAAGCCGGAAAGACAAAAAGTGAGAAAGCTTCCTGATCGCGCTCAGAAACGTTCTGAGCGCGCGCTAGTGCTGAAGCGCTCCAAGTGCGCAACGAACCACGGGGACGCCTCGGGCGGACGGCGAATCGGGGGGTCGCCCCCTAAAAGGGGGACCGGGATCCTTCAGCGAGGAGCGGGCCCCGGACCGCACCCCGAGGAGGGGTGGGCGCGGCCGTATCCTGAGGGGATGCGACGTAGGCGCGTCCAAGAGGGGGTGCGGCCCGGGCGCACCCCGAGGGGGTGCGGCTGAAGATAGCGCCTGGCGGTAGCGATAGCGCTGGCGGTAGCGGGAGATAGCGCTGGCGGTAGCGGTAGCGGTTGCGTAACCGTTGCTGTGCACGAACTCGAGATAGCGCCTGGCGGTAGCGATAGCGCTGGCGGTAGTGCTGGCGGTAGCGGTAGCGCTAGCGATAGCGCTGGCGTTAGCGATAGCGCTGGCGGTAGCGCTGCTCCTTTCAAAAATTTGTTCCATGCTGCTTTCTACCTGTGGAGTATTGCACATATAGTTCCTGCACACTATAAACACACTACAAGCAATATCAAATACAATATGTGATTTGTTATTCTCAAACAAATGGATGTGACACACATGTCCAACAACCTCCTCCAGAGACCGCGAACACACCAGGACGACTAGGGCAACAGCCCGCCAAGTCGACCAAACACCAGTGGCCGCATATACCAGCTGGTCGCCGAAGGACCGGCTATGCGAACACAAACCGGAGACCATACCTTAGTCCGCGCGCACCGCCAAGAAACCCGGACAGCCACCGGATCGGACTACCCCCACCACGCGGTCACACAAACCAGACCGCACGGTCTCACCTTACAGAAGACAGCTTGCCACGCGGTCATACGAAACAGACCGCGCGACCTCACCCCGGCACCTTGGACAGAAGGAACGACGATCACGCCGAGTAGACCTGCGGCTAGACCAGGGAGATCAGACCGCAGAGGGAGACCGCAAGACCGCGCGGTTTGCCAGACCGCGCGACCTCCCCCCTTCCAGACCGCCAACTTTCACTTCAACATTTTCAACAAGCCTAGAACAAAAGCACCCTTAAATCAGATAATTTGAAGGATCAAGAAGAGCAAAAGATGATATTTGTACAAGCATTGTTCAATGAATTTTCCCTTCCTAGTTCATTTTAGCAGTTTGGTGCCTCCAACAAGAATATCCTGGCTGCAGATGCCCAAGAAGTTCTTCATCGAAAGGATCACTCCGCTGAATCAGGTGCTGCCAAAATCATTTTCGTAGGTGACGACCATAGGGCTCCTCTGGTGGTGCTGGTGCCAAAGACAATGGTTGAACTGAGAATAGATGTTGCCGCCATTCTTCTCCAAAGGAATCACCGCCTCAATGTTCCACACCTCCCTGAGCACCCTGGCTTTCAGCGTTTCCCACCGATCCTTGAGCCGCCTCCTCACCGATTTCCACCCGCCGCCGATTTTCCACCCGCCGCCGATCATATTTGTTGCTGGGTCGTCGCGTTTACTGCACAGATTTGCTGGAGAAGGTACGCGATTCGTCATCAAAAATAGAAGAGAGAAGAGCCACACGATTTTTATATATGTTTTCCTCCTAGCCGCCGACGTCGTTGGGATAATCGGATGGATGGTCTACGACAGAAGCATCCAGAAGAGGGGAGGAGTCGTCTGAGCCGGCGAAGGGAGAGAAAGGAGGTCACGCAGAATGCGAGCGATGGAAAGGAGGGCGTGCGAAAACTCAGGCGGCATGCATTTATCTTAAGAAAAAAAACTAATTGATTTTTGTGACTGCATGTTGCCAAAACCAGCTTGCGGTTAACAACGATCATATGATCTATAATTAAATTATTTTGGACTGTGAATACAAATGAATTATAAAGAGAGTTGATATTAGCAGTCCGAAACTGGCTATTCGCAGTTCATCGCTATTCGTAGTCCATAAATTTTATTTGTAGTCCAAAATTATATTTCCACCCCACTCCCAACCCAAATAAGCGAAACACTTTGCTGATTTATACTAGAAGTCTAGAAAAACATCTTAAAGACAAACAATTTAAAAACCTAGTAGACCAGAAAATTGACTACTTTTTATAGATTTTCGTTGTATAATTTCCTTTTTTTAAGGTGATAATAGGGGAAAAACGACGCGACCGATAGAACTACGGCTAGAATTTACGCAACGGGAGAGAAATGGAGAGGAGATTATTTGATGGGGGTGCGATTAGCGATAATTGAACTGCGAATATAATTAAAAATTTTATAATTTTTGAGGTGCGAATAGCGAGAATTTGGCTTATAATATCAACTCTCATTATCTCATACTGCTTTGCTGCTATTAACACTGCGTTTTTGTCTATTAACATTCAAAATTTTAAAATTTTAGGGCTTATTAGCACTCAATTTTGTCTATTAGCACTCAAATATTTAAAATTTTAGGGTGTTATTTTTAATAGCCGCAAACAGCCCTTTCCCTTTAGAAGAAACCCCTACACATCTCCTCTCGTAGAAACGACGCCGTTGGAGTCGGCGGCGATGACGATGGCGTTGGCGGCAGTGACGATGGCGCTGGCGGAGGCGACGATGGCGTTGGAGTTGGCGGCGACGACGATGGCGTTGGCGGCGTCGGCGACGATGGTGTTGGTGGCGGCGACGATGACGTTGGCGGAGGCGGCGACGACGATGGCGTTGGCGGCGACGACGATGGCGTTGGCGGCGACGACGATGGCGTTGGCGGCGACGACGATGGCGTTGAAGTTGGCGGCGACGACGAGGGCGTTGACGGAGGCGACGATGACGTTGGAGTTGGCGGCGACGACGATGGTGTTTGCGGAGGCGACGATGGCGTTTGCGGAGGCGACGATGGCGTTGGCGGAGGCGACGATGGCGTTGGAGTTGGCGGCGGCGACGAAGGCGTTGGCGGTTGCGACGATGGCGTTGGCGGCGGCGACGAGAGTTCAACATGCTTAAGCATATACATATTTAAACTTCTTGTACGTATTGTAAAATTATTGGGTATGCAACAATATTTATATGACCTATAATAATATTATTGGGTATCCAAAAAAAGCGGATCAAAGAATTGAAAATCTATTTTTTGACATTTACAATAGTGTTATTTTACAATAGTGAAAATGATATTTTTATTATGTTAAAAAGAAATTGACAAAAAAATGCTAATATTAATAGTGCTTTGCTAATAGACAGATTGAGTGCGAATAGACAATCACTTAAAACAGCACTTGCTAATAGCGACGAGTGCAAATAGACAAAAATGCAGTGCTTATAGTAGCGCCCTAAATTATTAATCTTTTAAAATAAGTCATTCGATTAATATTTCAAAACATTCAGTAGATCATTGATTTTGTGTGTACTCGGATCCCAATTCACGCGGATATCCGCTCCTCACAGTAAAAGCACACTCGCGCCTGTTCCAACATCCATTTCACGCTCTTCTCCTTCCTAGGGCAGCGCTTCTTCCCCTCGGCTCGCAGGCACGACAGCCCGGCGAACACTTTTACGCTTCCGCCGACCCACGCAGAGCAACACTCAGCCGGCACTTCATCTCCTCGATTTCTAGGGCATTGCTTCTTCTCATCGGTGAGGACTGCGCGATACACGGCTTCTTCCAGGTTGTGAACCACGACATCCCGACGCAACTCCTATCCGACGCCCACCGCTCCGTCGAATCCTTCTCCACGCCGCCCCGTTCTCTCTCCCCCGCTCACGAAACAAAACCTCACACCCTTTAACTTCTCGAGAGCCAGAGCTGAAGTAACCTGCCAGTTCGATATTCTTCTCCGTGCATTCTCCGATCTTTGACAATGACGCAGGCTATTCAAAAGTTCTATCATTAGGTATTTCTTCTTCAGATCACCTGTTATTTCTTCCTGATTCAACCCTAACACCTTAATGAACTCTCTCCAGAGCCAGTTCCAGAGCCAGTTCCAGAGCTGAAGGAATACTTTCATACCGTCTCTGCTCTCACACGACACTGACAAATAACAAGTTTGATCTAGGTCTTCCAGTGGCAGATCAAGAGCCGATGAACTTCTCTCCCTGCATTCTTCACCCCTTTTTGATCATCTCTAAGGTTCCATTCTAAACTTTTTTTGTTCTTCTATCTTTTTTGTATTAATTGATGAGAACGATTTACTTATATAGTTTATGCCAATAATGCAAAACAGAGGCATCTGATATATTTTGGTCTTGTACGTGCAATCAAGTTCAAAAATAGTTGGAAACATGTTCGTGAATTTAACTGCAAGCGGATGTGCGAAAAACATACTCTATAATTTGTTATTGCTTTTGTTTGCTCGGAATTTCACGACCTCAGTTCTCGATCAAGATTATCGGTCTCAGCGGTCACAGTGTTTGGAGACTGCCCAGACCGCTCGTTCCGCTTCCAGCAGATATCCCAAGGCACCGACGATCTGGCTCTAGAGAGATCGCTTGACCGCGCGGTCTAGGGTTTTTCCACTTTTTGCTATATGCACCCCATGTATCCTCTTTCCCCTACCCCGGTTCTCTTGTACCCCGGACAACCCGTTATTTTTAGACCTGCCCGTTTGGGCAGACCCCCACGTCTATAAATAGAGGGGAGGAGGTACCCAGAAAGGACTTTTGATTCGGGTCTCCAAGCTTATCACTTAAATAAGCGGTCTCGAATTCAGTCCTTTTTTGGTCTCACTTCCTGACTTGCTTTAAACTTCTTTGTAAACCTCTTTTTATCAATCAAATTACTCATGACAAGAGTTCCCGTTGCGGGCAATCAGGTCTCGTCGCTTAGCGATTCCCTTTTTAGCATTCTCTAACTCAAGTAACCGACACTCCACAGTCTTCCCCGTCTCTTTGTAGTGTAAGTTTGGAGGTACAATTTTTGTGTCAACAGGACGAATACGCGACCTTCAGATCGGAGTGTTTGGTGAATTCAGCGACCAAGAGAATGTCAAACCGTGACATCCAGTAGTGTTCGCCCGCCAACGATCGTCCCAATGCGAGCAGTACGACCTCTCTGGAAGCTCTCGAGCTTCGTTTCAAGCTTCATCTCGAACAAGCTCGTCGAGAGGCCACCCAGGCTCAGCAAGAGACCGCTCTGCAACTGGAAGCGGTAAACCAAGCGCTAGTAGCGATCTCTCAGCGGTTAGCTCCTCAGACCGCTCTGATCGCTACCCCAGCCGGTCCTCCCGCCGGCGGTCATGTGCCTGACCGCATGGTCCCTCAGCCTGCAGCTCCTCCGCGGCCTCAGGGTGAAGAATTCGCTGCTCATTGTGATTTCTTCAGAACAACTGCTAAAGGAAATCCAGCTCGAGTGCTAAATTTTCAGGAAGATTATCTTTATCCTCCAGTTTCTGCTGTTGTTGCCCGTCCTTCTGCTCCTCCCTAAGTTATTAAAGGCGCAAGGCGCACCGAGGCGCAAAGGGGCCCTGGAGCCTAGGCGCAAAGCGCATGCGCGCGCCTGAGGCACGTGAGGCGCAAAAATGGGGAAAAATAAAATCAGTGAATTGAGCGCCCAATTCATGGAAAATAAGCGAATGAGGCGCCCAATTAGCCGAATTTCTGCGAATTGGGCCCCCAATTCGCTGAATATCTGCGAATTAGGCCCCAAATTCGCTGAATTTCTGGGAATTAGGCCCCCAATTCGCTGAAATTCAGCGAATTGGGCGCCCAATTCGCTGAATTTCAGCGAATTGGGTGCCCAATTCCCAGAAATTCAGCGAATTGGGGGCCCAATTCCCAGAAATTCAGCGAATTGGGGGCCCAATTCGCAGAAATTCAGCTAATCGGGCGCCCCATTCGCTGAATTTCTGCGAATTGGGTGCCTAATTCACAGAAATTCAGCGAATTGGGGGCCCAATTCGCTGAATTTCTGGGAATTATGCCCTCAATTCGCTGAATTTCAGCGAATTGTGTCTCTAATTTGCGGAAATCGCTAAAATTCAGCGAATTGGGCGCTCAAATTGCTAAAATTCAGCGAATTGGGCGCCAAAATCGCTGAATTTCAGCGAATTGGGCGCCCAAATCGCTGAATTTCAGCGAATTGGGAGCCCAAATCGCTGAATTTCTGCGAATTGGGCGCCCAAATCGCTGAATTTCTGCGAATTGGGCGCCCAATTCGCTGAATTTCAGCATTTGGGCGCCTAGGTGCACCTCGGGTGCGCCTTGGGTGCGCCTCGGGCGCGCCTAGGAGCGCCTCAGGCACATCACCCGCCTAGGCCTTGCTGGGGCGCAACGGGGTGCGCCCGGTGCCTCAGGCGCGCCTAGGCGCGCGATTTGATAACTTAGGCTCCTCCCGATGTTGTTGAAGCACAAGTGCCATCTCCCTTCACAGATAGAGTTCGTTGGGAACCCATTCTCAATGGCTTTAGAGAGCCCCGTCTGCTTGTGTTCACCGGGGAGAGTGATCCAGTTTCTCATCTCCAGGTCTTCGAGTCGGTTGTCGCTCTGAGATCTTTCTCAGATGCGACGAGGTGTAAGCTTCTTATCACCTCTTTTGATGAGCAGACACGGGAGTGGTTTTACAAATTACCTCCCCAGTCCATCACCTGCTTTGCCGTGCTCAGGCAAGAGCTTCTCTTAAGGTTTGCAACCTTCAGAAAGAGGAAAAGTGGTCCTGCATCCCTCTTCCGGATCAAGCAAGGTGAACATGAAACCTTAGCTTGCTTCGTAAATCGTTTTCAGAAAGAGATCCTCGGGGTCAGGGATGTAGATCCTTCACTTACATCGTTGCCCTAGTCAATGGCCTTCAGGAGGCCCCCTCAAGTTTGAGGATACCACCCGGGAGCCTAGCTCCTATCAGGAGCTAATCAAGATCGCCAATCGCTTCATAGAAGGGGAGATCAACAACCCCACCTATGTCACTAATCTGACATCAAGAGCCAGTCAGAAAGGCTCTGCCAGTGTCTTCACTGTTCTTCAGCAGCTGGTGAGGCCTGCTCGCCAAGAGTTCCAACCTCCTGCTCAAAGAGGAAGGAATTTTCGTCATCATCGTCCATTTCAAGACCATCAACAGTTTCAACAGAAGGGACCTCTGTTGGCCACCCAGCCGTTCCAGCTCCCCAACCAGTTCCTATCAATCAAATCCAGTTCTGTCCACCACCTCCTCCACCTCAGTCACATCACCCCTATAACGATTCACAAGAGTCTTTCACCGAGCTCAGCCTTCCGACTAGCAAGGTAGTTCAGATTCTTCAGAAGCAGCCTTTCTACAAAAGGCCGCCCCTATGCAATCCGAGCCTATGTCCAGAAACCTCTCTCTCTACTGCGAGCATCATAGGGAGAGGGGGCATCTGACGGAAAATTGCCGCGCTCTCCGCATGCGCTCGTGGAGAAGCTTCTGAAGGAAGGGAAGTTGCATGACCTAGTCCTGAAGAACAATTCCTCAAAGACTTCCACCTCCAAGAACAAGGATGTTGGCCTCTTTGGCAACGTCGGTTATCAGAGTGAATGCATAGAAGCTAACGACGAAGGTTCCTTGGGCCACGGTCTTCTGTATTCATGGGGGGCAGGGCTTGAATCATCTCGAAAGGATAATCTCTCTAGAGTTTTCCGATCAGAGGTTACTGTGACTGCCTCTTCTGCTCCTGTTAGGGGAATCGTCACCTTTGGGCAAGATGACCTTCCTTCGACCGCCAATCCATTCAATGATGCTGCGGTCATCAAGACGGTAATTGAAAACTAAACGGTGGAGAGAATTTTGATCGACACCGGTAGTTCTGTGAATCTCCTCTTCAAACCTACTTATGAGGCCCTAAAGATTGGGAAGACTCTCCTTTGCATTGAAGGACCACTCTATGATTTTTCTGGGGAGAAGAAAGAGGTAGAGGGAAGCGTCACACTCTCCGTGACACTTGGTGGGATCACCAAGCTTGTTCAGTTTATAGTAGTTGATGCTCCAAGCAGTTACAACGCTATTTTTGGAAGGCTTATACTCAATGAATATTAGGCGGTGGTCTCCACCTTTCATCTTACTGTCAAGTTCGCCCTCAATGGAAAGCAGTATCGGATCAGGAGTGATCCCAAGTTGGCTCGAGAATGTTATGTCAAGACGGTCAATATGACTGAATCTTCTCCCCCGAAGATGACTGATTTTTTTGTTTTGTAAGGGAGAACACTCCGGCCTTTCTATTTATCTAGGGAGAGGAGCTCCGAATTCAAAATCTTTCTGTGTTGGCCAGAACGAACTGTCGTCTTCCATAAAATCTGGATAGTTATAACTTATAATGACAATTTGTTTGGCCAACAAAGAAAGATTTTGAATTCGGAGCTCTTCTCCCTGGATAAATTGAAGGCCGAAGTGCTCATCCTTTTCCAAAAAAATATATCTAATTTCACTCTCCCAGCTCACGAATTCTCGGAATCCTTCCACATTTTTCTCTCCCTCATGGCCAGGAAGAAGAACGCTCCTCCGACTTTTGCTTCGTCGTCTACCAGACGTCCTCCGCCGGTGAACGAACTCTTCATTGAAGTCCCTGCCCATCACCTCAAAGCCCTCAACAATCACATAGTTACAGACACCGCGGAACTTTTGAAACAAGTCAAGCAGCTCACCGCAAAACTCACTTCCATCGATTCTGGCAGGTGCAGGGTGGGAGACATCGAGCGGGATGGAGTCGCTCGCTTCTCCCCCGTCGCTTCCACTGCTACATTCTGCGCCATTGATCCCCTGCTTGTGGAGGCGGGTCTGGACGCAGACCAGGCCGCAGCTGAAGAGACGACAACTACTCCAGTGAAGATTGCAGCAGAGCCTATTATGGAGCTCAAGTTGGTAGAGACGACGGAGCTCCAAGAAGATAGACATCGAGCTCCCTGAAATTGCTTCCAACCCCTGCAACATTGACGACGTTGAGTGCGATCACGAATGTGAAGTCGTTACCCTGCATCCGCAAGAGGATTTGAATGCAAAGGAGGCGACATATGCGGAGAAGACAAGGTCTGGGATTGAGAAGGAAGTGGAGTATGCTGTGAAGGGGAAGTGGCTGGAGTTAATCACGTATTTCAAAGAAAGACAAGTAATAAGTTGCAACTACAAGTATATAGAATTAACATGTAACAATGAACTTAAGGAAAGTAAAAAAAAAATCAAACAAATTTTTATTTTTGTTGTTGTAGAGTAGGCCACCAGGATTCCGCCGGGATATATCCAGTTGGAAAAGATTCCCGTTTGCTCTTCTTTTTCTCACCTGACAAATTCTCCACCGTCATCGTGTTCTTCTCTTTCAGGCAGTTAATCAATAAAACCAACTCATTCATGAGCGAGTCTAGTTAGCTCTTCCCTCATCTTTCCCTTCTCTTCAAGTTTCGTAACCTTTTCTTCCATGGACTCAAATCTTTCTTTCAAATACGTGATCAACTCCAGTCACTTCCCTTTCACGGCATGCTCCACTTCCTCCTCAATCTTAGACCTTGTCTTCTCTGCATCTGTCGCCTCCTTTGCAATTAGATCAACTCCAGTCACTTCCCTTTCACGGCATGCTCCACTTCCTCCTCAATCTTAGACCTTGTCTTCTCTGCATCTGTCACCTCCTTTGCAATTAGATCCTCTTGCCAATGCAGTGTAACAACTTCACAATCGTGATCATGTTCGTCGTCGTCAAGGGTGCAGGGATCAGAAACAATCTCAGGGAGCTCGGTGTCGATATTCTTGACATCTTCCTGGAGCTCCGCTTTCTTTACCAACTTGATCTCCGCAGTAGGCTCTGCTGCATTATTCTCTGGAGAAGCTGTCGTCTCTTCAGTTCCGGCCTGGTCTGTGTCTAGACCCCCCTCCCCAAGCGGGGGATCAGTAGCATAACATGTAGGAGTGAAAGCGACGGGGGAGGAGAGAGTGAATCCATCCCGCTTGATGTCGCCCACCCTGCACCGGCTAGAATCGATGGAAGCGAGCTTTGCGGTGAGCAGCTTGATGTGTTTTCAGAGTTTTGCGGTGTCTGTAACTAGCTAGCTATTGAGGGCTTTGAGGTGATTGGTAGGAACTTCCGTGAACAGTTCGTTTGTCGGCGGTGGACGTTTAGAAAAATACGAAGCAGATTCCGGAGGGGCATCTGCTTCGGCTAGAATCGATGGAAGCGAGCTTTGCGGTGAGCAGCTTGATGTGTTTTCAGAGTTTTGCGGTGTCTGTAACTAGCCAGCTATTGAGGGCTTTGAGGTGATTGGTAGGAACTTCCGTGAACAGTTCGTTTGTCGGCGGTGGACGTTTAGAAAAAGACGAAGCAGATGCCGGAGGGGCGCTCTTCTTCCTCGCCATGGGGGAAAGAAAAACTTGGACAAATTTCGAGAATTCATGAGCTGAGAGAGTGAAATTCGATTTTTTTTGTTTTGGAAAGGGAGAACACTCTGGCCTTTCTATTTATCTTGGGAGAGGAGCTCCGAATTCAAAATCTTTCTGTGTTGTCCAGAACGAATTGTCGTCTTCCATAAAATCTGGATAGTTATAACTTATAACGACAGTTTGTTTGGCCAACAAAGAAAGATTTTGAATTCGGAGCTCTTCTCTCTGGATAAATTGAATGCCAAATTGCTCTCCCTTTCCAAAAAAAAAAAAATTCTAATTTCACTCTCTCAGCTCACGAATTCTCGAAATCCTTCCTCATTTTTCTCTCCCTCATGGCCAGGAAGAAGAACGCCCCTCCGACATTTTCTTCGTCGTCTTCCAGACGTCCACGGCCGGTGACTGAACTCTTCATTGAAGTCCCTGCCCATCACCTCAAAGCCCTCAACAGTCACCTTGTTACAGACACCGCGGAACTCCGGAAACAAGTCAAGCAGCACACCGCAAAACTCGCTTCCATCGATTCTGGCCGGCGCAGGGTGGGAGACATCAAGCGGGATGGAGTCGCTCCTCCCCCTTCGCTTCCACTGCTACATGCTGCGTCACTGATCCCCAGCTTGGGGGGGGGGGGGGGGGTCTGGACGCAGACCAAGCCGTAGCTGAAGAGACGACAACTTCTCCAACGAAGATTGCAGCAGAGCCTATTGCGGAGCTCTAGTTGGTAGAGACGGCGGGGCTCCAAGAAGATGTTAAGAAGATCGACACCGAGCTCCTTGAGATTGTTTTCGACCCCTGCACCATTGACAACGTTGAGCGCGATCATGAATGTGAAGTCGTTACCCTACATACGCAAGAGGATTTGATTGCAAAGGAGGCGACAGATGCGGAGAAGACGACCAGGTCTGGGATTGAGGACGAAGTGGAGTATGCCGTGAAGGCAAAGTGGCTGGAGTTAATCACGTATTTCAAAGAAAGACATGAGTCCATGAAAGAAAAAGTTTACGAAGCTTGAAGAGAAGAGGAAGGTGAGGGAGGAGCTATTAGACTCACTCATGAATGAGTTGGTTTTATTGAAGAACTGCCTTGTGGAGAAGAACATGGTGGTTGAGAATCTGTTCGCCGTTCGGTAAGATAAAGAAGAGCAAACGGGGAATCTTTTCCAACTGGATGTATCCTGCCGGAATCCTGGTGGCCTGCTCTACAACAAAAAAAATAAAAGTTGTTTAATTTTTTTAACTTTCTTTAAGTTCATTGTTACCTGTTAATTCTTTATACTTGTATTTGCAACTTATACCTATTGACTGGACATTCATTATGAGAAATATTATTCCACAGAAAATATGCTTTTATTGAAGTTTAAATATCAAAATAATATGTAATTTATCTTGATAAATAAAGATCATGATTTTAGTAAGATATTTGTTTGCACGAATCACAAGTGTAGAGTGAATAAGCTCTGAAGAATGCATCAACGTGCATATTACTATAAAATAATTTGCATAGAAATAAAAACAACACCACAAAATATTTTTTTATAATGATAAAAATAGACATTTGATAAGTTTCACAAAATATTTCTATGTTGATGATTTATTTTGCCCATAAAATATGAAAACAAAAGAAGAATGAGAAGAACTTATCACTAAAGCTCCATTTATCTTTGTTACGCGCACGAGCCTCCTATTTTATTTTTTCTTTCCTCTAAATGTTTTAGTTTGATGTGAGCCCCCCCCCCCCCCCCCCTCCATATATAAGGAGGTGGTTTTGGGGAGTTAGGGCACCTTTGGAACTATTGTCTTTTGGCTCTCATTTGAGAGAAGGCTCTTTGGAGGAACCAGCCTCCAAGAGTTGGCCGGAGCTTGCTCTGGATTGTATCCGTTTCTGTTAATCCATGCAATTTCTCTTGTTCGTAATATTTGGTCCGACCTGCCGCTCCGCCCGCTGCCCTAGCCGCCGGAGTCTTGCTCTCAGCCAAGGATTCTCCCTCACTCGTCCAGAACCGTCGTTCGTCGCCCGCTCTGCGTCCCGTCACGATCGACGTTCCCTTCCAGCGATCGACATCCCGCCTACGATCGACGTCGCCCGCTCTGCATTCCGCCAGCGCGCTGCCTCCCGCCGCGATCGGCGTTTCCGTCCTTCCGCGTTCTGCATCTCGCGCTCTGCCGCAATCGATCGATCCAGCGCCTGCTCCCTTAGCCGACGATCCAACGCCGATCGATCCAGCGCCTGCATCGGCCGATCCCTACGCCGATCCAGTTACGCCTCCTTCGTCCAGCGACCGCCGATCCAGTTACTCGATCCAACGTCGATCCAGTACGCCTCCATCGGCCGCCGATCCCTATGCCTGCTCCTCCAGCGGCTGTTCCGCCCTAAATCTACCCTGATCGGCGCCATTTTCTCCGTCTCCGGGCCGTGGCCGCTGCGCCCAGCCTGCTTCCCACTTCCCGCCGCCAGCTCGCATCTATCCGCCCTCTCCGACACGCTCCGGCGATATCTATCCCTTGTGCACCCTCATATGCCAAAGGGGAAGATGGAATCCTGCGTGGAAGCCCTCGAACACTCCCTCGCCACCATCAACTCTCGTCTCGAGGCACAGACCGAGCAGTTCGCCTCGATTCTGACCATGCTCCAGAAATTGCAGTCCACCCAGCACTCCGGGCCCTCTACAACCTCTGCTGTGGGATCCCCCAGCACCGTGCTTCCCGATGCTTCCGCAGCGGTGGACGTGCCTACTCCACCGTACCGTGGACCTGACATGCCTACCTTCAACGGGTCTGACCCCCTCGGGTGGATTGCCCGCGCCGAGCAGTTCTTCGACATTCACCAGACCGCGCCGACACAACGGGTCTCCACCGCAATCATCGACATGGAAGGGTCGGCCCTCCATTGGGTCCGTTGGCTCCGCCATACCTCTCCCGACCTCACCTGGCCAGCTCTCTCTGAGGCCCTCATTCAGCGGTATGACGTCCGCTACTCCGGCCCCATGATCGAGCGAATTTGCGGGGTCCGTCACACCAGCTCCATTGACTCGTACATTGATGCCTTCTCGGAATTAGTAACCCATGTCCCCGACCTTCCCCCAGACCATTACTTGGGGTTCTTCATGAACGGTTTGCAACCCCACTTCCGCTCCCGTCTCCGCACTCTCCAACCGTTAACGGTTCACCACGCCATTGACTTTGCCCCCCTGTTGGAGGCAGAATTTCTCGCGACGTCCGGCGACATTCCTTCCCCATCACCTCCCTCTCGGCATCCTTCCTACACATATTTCTCGACCCATCCGAAACCTACACCTCCGCCACCTCCTCTTCCCCGGCCACCAATGATGGGTCCTCGCAACAACCGGCCTGTCCCTACCCACCGCCTCTCCAACCAGGAGTACAACGACTTACGGAGCAAGGGCCTGTGCTTCCGCTGCAAGCACCCCTACTCTCCTGGTCATGACTGCTCTGTGAAGGAGTGTCGAGTCCTCATCGGCGACGACGTGGCCGCGCTCTCCGCCGCCGACTTTGACGCCCTGCTGCTCTCGGGCGGACTATCGGACGACGCCCCGGGCACCTCGACGGCATCCCACTACTGAGCGGCGGGCGGCGCTCCGACCTTGGGGTCAAGGTCGCTTTTCTGACGGGATGTATTGTTACGCGCATGCGCCTCCTATTTTATTTTCTGCTTTCCTTTAAATGTTTTAGTTTGATGTTAGCCCCCCCTCCCTATATAAGGAGGTGGTTTTCGGGAGTTACGACACCTTTGGAACTATTGTCTTTTGGCTCTCATTTGAGAGAAGGCTCTTTGGAGGAACCAGCCTCCAAGAGTTGGCCGGAGCTTGCTCCGGATTGTAACTAGCTAGCTATTGAGGGTTGTAACTAGCTAGCTATTGAGGGCTTTGTGGTGATGGGCAGGAACTTCAGTGAACAGTTCATTTGTCGGCGGTGGGCGTTTAGAAGATGACGAAGTAGATGCCGGAGGAGCATTCTTCTTCCTCGCCATGGGGGAAAGAAAAACGTGGACGGATTTCGAGAATTCATGAGCTGAGAGAGTGAAATTCGATTTTTTTGTTTTGTAAGGGAGAACACTCCGGCCTTTCTATTTATCTAGGGAGAGGAGCTCCGAATTCAAAATCTTTCTGTGTTGGCCAGAACGAACTGTCGTCTTCCATAAAATCGGGATAGTTATAACTTATAATGACAGTTTGTTTGGCCAACAAAGAAAGATTTTGAATTCGGAGCTCTTCTCCCTGGATAAATTGAAGGCCGAAGTGCTCTCCCTTTCCCAAAAAAATATATCTAATTTCACTCTCCCAGCTCACGAATTCTCGGAATCCTTCCACATTTTTCTCTCCCTCATGGCCAGGAAGAAGAGCGCTCCTCCGACTTTTGCTTCGTCGTCTACCAGACGTCCTCCGCCGGTGAACTAACTCTTCATTGAAGTCCCTGCCCATCACCTCAAAGCCCTCAACAGTCACATAGTTACAGACACCGTGGAACTTCTGAAACAAGTCAAGCAGCTCACCGCAAAACTCACTTCCATCGATTCTGGCAGATGCAGGGTGGGAGACATCGAGCGGGATGGAGTCGCTCGCTTCTCCCCCGTCGCTTCCACTGCTACATGCTGCGCCATTGATCACCCGCTTGGGGAGGCGGGTCTGGACGCAGACCAGGCCGCAGCTGAAGAGACGACAACTTCTCCAGTGAAGATTGCAGCAGAGCCTATTACGGAGCTCAAGTTGGTAGAGACGACGGAGCTCCAAGAAGATAGACATCGAGCTCCCTAAGATTGCTTCCTACCCCTGCAGCATTGACGACGTTGAGCGCGATCACGAATATGAAGTCGTTACCCTGCATCCACAAGAGGATTTGAATGCAAAGGAGGCGACATATGCGGAGAAGACAAGGTCTGGGATTGAGGAGGAAGTGGAGTATGTCGTGAAGGGGAAGTGGCTGGAGTTAATCACATATTTCAAAGAAAGACAAGTAATAAGTTGCAACTACAAGTATATAGAATTAACATGTAACAATGAACTTAAAGAAAGTAAAAAAAAATCAAACAATTTTTTATTTTGTTGTTGTAGAGTAGGCCACCAGGATTCCGTCGGGATATATCCAGTTGGAAAAGATTCCCGTTTGCTCTTCTTTTTCTCACCTGACAAATTCTCCACCGTCATCGTGTTCTTCTCTTTCAGGCAGTTAATCAATAAAACCAACTCATTCATGAGCGAGTCTAGTTAGCTCTTCCCTCATCTTTCCCTTCTCTTCAAGTTTCGTAACCTTTTCTTCCATGGACTCAAATCTTTCTTTCAAATACGTGATCAACTCCAGTCATTTCCCTTTCACGGCATGCTCCACTTCCTCCTCAATCTTAGACCTTGTCTTCTCTGCATCTGTCGCCTCCTTTGCAATTAGATCAACTCCAGTCACTTCCCTTTCACGGCATGCTCCACTTCCTCCTCAATCTTAGACCTTGTCTTCTCTGCATCTGTCACCTCCTTTGCAATTAGATCCTCTTGCGAATGCAGGGTAACAACTTCACAATCGTGATCATGCTCGTCGTCGTCAATGGTGCAGGGATCCGAAACAATCTCAGGGAGCCCGGTGTCGATATTCTTGACATCTTCCTGGAGATCCGCTTTCTCTACCAACTTGAGCTCCGCAGTAGGCTCTGCTGCATTATTCACTGGAGAAGCTGTCGTCTCTTCAGTTCCGTCCTGGTCTGTGTCTAGACCCTCCTCCCTAAGCGGGGGATCAGTGGCATAACATGTAGGAGTGAAAGCGACGGGGGAGGAGAGAGTGAATCCATCCCGCTTGATGTCGCCCACCCTGCACCGGCTAGAATCGATGGAAGCGAGCTTTGCGGTGAGCAGCTTGATGTGTTTTTAGAGTTTTGCGGTGTCTGTAACTAGCCAGCTATTGAGGGCTTTGAGGTGATTGGTAGGAACTTCCGTGAACAGTTCGTTTGTCGGCGGTGGACATTTAGAAAAAGACGAAGCAGATGTCGGAGGGGCGCTCTTCTTCCTCGCCATGGGGGAAAGAAAAACTTGGACAAATTTCGAGAATTCATGAGCTGAGAGAGTGAAATTCGATTTTTTTTGTTTTGGAAAGGGAGAACACTATGGCCTTTCTATTTATCTAGGGAGAGGAGCTCCGAATTCAAAATCTTTCTGTGTTGGCCAGAACGAATTGTCGTCTTCCATAAAATCTGGATAGTTATAACTTATAACGACAGTTTGTTTGGCCAACAAAGAAAGATTTTGAATTCGGAGCTCTTCTCCCTGGATAAATTGAATGCCAAATTGCTCTCCCTTTCCAAAAAAAATCTAATTTCACTCTCTCAGCTCATGAATTCTCGAAATTCTTCCTCATTTTTCTCTCCCTCATGGCCAGGAAGAAGAACGCCCCTCCGACATTTTCTTCGTCGTCTTCCAGACGTCCACGACCGGTGAATGAACTCTACATTGAAGTCCCTGCCCATCACCTCAAAGCCCTCAACAATCACCTTGTTACAGACACCGCGGAACTCCGGAAACAAGTCAAGCAGCTCACCGCAAAACTCGCTTCCATCGATTCTGGCCGGTGCAGGGTGGGAGACATCAAGCGGGATGGAGTCGCTCCTCCCCCTTCGCTTCCACTGCTACATGCTGCGCCACTGATCCCCAGCTGGGGGGGGGGGGTCTGGACGCAGACCAGGCCGTAGCTGAAGAGACGACAACTTCTCCAGCGAAGATTGCAGCAGAGCCTATTGCGGAGCTCAAGTTGGTAGAGACGGAGGAGCTCCAAGAAGATGTTAAGAAGATCGGCACCGAGCTCCCTGAGATTGCTTTCGACCCCTGCACCATTGACGACGTTGAGCGCGATCATGAATGTGAAGTCGTTACCCTGCATCCGCAAGAGGATTTGATTGAAAAGGAGGCGACAGATGCGGAGAAGACGACAAGGTCTGGAATTGAGGACGAAGTGGAGTATGCCGTGAAGGCGAAGTGGCTGGAGTTAATCACGTATGTCAAAGAAAGACATGAGTCCATGAAAGAAAATGTTTACGAAGCTTGAAGAGAAGAGGAAGGTGAGGGAGGAGCTATTAGACTCACTCGAATGAGTTGGTTTTTTTGAAGAACTGCCTTGTGGAGAAGAACATGATGGTTGAGAATCTGTTCGCCGTTCTGTAAGATAAAGAAGAGCAAACGGGGAATCTTTTCCAACTGGATGTATCCTGCCGGAATCCTGGTGGCCTGCTCTACAACAAAAAAATAAAATTTGTTTAATTTTTTTTAACTTTCTTTAAGTTCATTGTTACCTGTTAATTCTTTATACTTGTATTTGCAACTTATACCTATTGACTGGACATTCATTATGAGAAATATTATTCCACAGAAAATATGCTTTTATTGAAGTTTAAATATCAAAATAATATGTAATTTATCTTGATAAATAAAGATCATGATTTTAGTAAGATATTTGTTTGCACGAATCACAAGTGTAGAGTGAATAAGCTCTGAAGAATGCATCAACGTGCATATTACTATAATATAATTTGCATAGAAATAAAAACAACACTACAAAATATTTTTTTATAATGATAAAAAATAGACATTTGATAAGTTTCACAAAATATTTCTATTTTGATGATTTATTTTGCCCATAAAATATGAAAACAAAAGAAGAATGAGAAGAACTTATCACTAAAGCTCCATTTATCTTGATCTCCAATCACTTTCTGTTTTGTAAATATGACCATTCTACTTGAATTACAAGGTATTATATGTTCGTTCGGTAACTCGATTCCCGCCGAAGGTGGGAGGCATACCGGGCGCAACACCCAACCAACGGCGAGGCGGCAGATCTTTCTGAACACACCGCGCCGTGAGTTTGGGTTGCCTCTGTCCGGCATCGCGCAGGCTCGACCATGACTAGTTGGATGAGATTTTGGTGCACATCCGCTATATGATTGGAGATGAATATAAAACAGTGGGTGGCGGCCAAAGTGTCGGGGGGGCGCGATGAGTTGGCTTCAACCTCATTTCTCAGTTCTATGTTAACAATAATTAACTAAGCCGATTTTGTTTTGTTTTGTTTCAAGTATGCTGACATATATATTAGAAGAAGAAATAAAGATCAAATACGAGAAACAAATTTTTACGTAAAGTAGATTGAGAAGACCTTTCTGATTCACAAAATAGCCGTTCATGTAAGCGTTTGCAAGGCCTATGCCATCTTCATCGCTGAGTTTCATTATTAGTTAGAAAACATCAACATAACAAGTTAAAACATCTTCTAGTAATCTGAATAAAATTCAATTCCATCGTTCAAATAGTAATAAATATGCAAATAATAAAATTAAAGAATAGGACTCCTAGCAAATTATTACACAACCGTGCATTAGAATAGGCCTCCTAGCAAATTATTCTCCATGATATGGATATCATGTATGAACACTAATACCATTACCTTAAAAATGATTTTATGCGCTCAATAACAAAACGACGACACAAAAATATCATAAGCTCACAAAAAAAAAATAGCATGTTCACGTGATCCAACAGAAGACTGTCCTGTAGCACACAGAATCATAGAAATGGTCAAATGCTAGACATCCATATCTTATTTTTCTGCTTCAAGGACCAACTTTTTTCATCCACATCTATTGCTTCCTTATGTCTTAGCATGTATGACAAGATCTTACATTTGAATCTTCATTTCTTTCCCTTGTGCAATCTGCTTTGTTATCTTTGTTATATATTAAACATTTTCATCTTTGCAGGAGAGTAATGCCCCTGAAAGGCTTCCGGAATTGGGGCCATGGTTTCAGTGAAATCTGTTAGTTACCCAGCAGAGGAACAATTTCTCTGTGTAGCATCCTCCAGTTCTTTAGTCTCCTCCAATGCTAAAGAGAAATAAACATCAATTCTTTCAGCATATATATATATCTAAACATATAATAAATCGCAATAAATTGCAGTAAAATCAAAAGGCCTAAAGGAAGAAAAGGAGAAAGTTTGTTAATAGAGGAAGACGGAATCATTTCTAATGAGGAGAAAGTTTTAAATGAATCTCCCTGAAACTGCATGATCTGAGTGTAGTTACAAGCATTTACAAGCAAGAAGAAAAAGCATAAAACATCTCTTAGTAAGCTCTTTCAGAAGGTTGCGCGGAAATGTCTGTTTTGTGCTTCATCCTCTTCGCTTTCATGGTCGTCGTCGCTGCCCTGCTCTATGTTGTCGCGGCGGCCTCCTTGGTTCCGCCTGGGAGCAGATACTTCAGCTTTCCTTCCCGAAGCAGCTTCTCCACCAAGTCTCGGAGGACCCGACAATTTTCGGTGTCATGCCCAACGTCCCAGTGGAACTTACAGTAGAGGCCCTGGTTCTTACCTCCGAACCTTGCTCTCAGGGATATCGGGGGCTTGAAGTTCGACTGCTTCTGGAGGATCTCCACCACCTCATCCACAGGATTTTTATGTCGGTGTCTACGTTATCAAGGAGCGCGCCTGAGGCGCCGGGCGCACCGGCCAGTGCCTCTGCAAGGCAGAGGCGGGCGAGGTGCCTCAGGCGCGCCCAGGCGCATGCCTTACCAACTCCCAGGCACACCAAAGGCGCGCCTGAGCTTTTCAAGCTGTTTTCTTCAACCTGTTTTTTTGGGAGGGGGGCAAAAACATGATCTCAAACGCACCCGAGGCACACCTATGCGCACTTGGGCATCCAATTCACTGAAATCACCGATTTTCAGTGAATTGAGTGTCAAATTCACTGAAAATCAGCGAATTGGGCATCAAATTTGCTGTTTTTAGTGAATTTGGCACCCAATTCTCTGAAAATCAGCGAATTGGGCATCCAATTCGCTGATTTAAAGATTGGGCATCTAATTCGTTGATTTTCAGCGAATTGGCACTCAATTCCTTGAAAATCGACGAATTGGGCACCCAATTCATTGAAAATCAATGATTTGGATGCCAAATTAGCTGATGTTCAGTGAATTGGGTGCCCAATTCGCTGATTTTCAGTGAATTGGGCATCCGATTCATTTTTGCGCCTCACATGCCTCAGGCGCGCGCCTGCGACTAGGCTCCAAGACCCCTTTACTCCTCGGTGCACCTTGCGCCTTTGATAACTTAGGTCTATGTACTATTCCAGAGCACTGTCCCATTGGCCGGGAGAGGGCCGAGAGGCTGTCAGGAGGAGGGGAGGATGGTTGATGTTATTCTGCTCGGGGTGCGGAGGCTTCATCTGCTATAAGTGGCGGGGGCGATGCTGTGGCCGTTGCTGGAACAAAGCGTCCAGGTAAGACTTGTCGATTTGCTGGGTTGCTATTTGGGGGCGGTTGGAGGAATTCTGAGGATGACGATATCCCAAATCGGAGAGGTTCGCTACAAAATATTCGTTGTTGCGCTCTCCCTCAACAAAGTGGTTTGCTCGCTCGATGAGCTCGCTGTACGTCTTTGGCTTTCTGACACTGATCTCCAATTTGAAGAGTCCGAGCCTTAAGCCGTTAGTGAAGGCCACCCTGTACACCTGACGATCCACGTCGGGAACCTCCATTATCAATGCTTGGAAGCGGTCCAGATACTTCCCCAAAGTTTCCTTCGAGCCTTGTCGTATCTGAAACAGAGCGTCCAGGTCCGCCTTTCTTTTCTTCGAAGTGGTGAACCTCTGCAGGAACTCCCTTCAGAGCTCCCTACAAGAACAGATCGAGCCGGTCGAGAGGCTATAGAACCATTCTCTCGCCTTCCCATCGAACGTGGTTGCTAATAACTTGCAACGGAGCACCTCAGAGAGTGGCTGGAGGGATACTAAGGCGTCAAAAGCTTGAAGGTGGTTGGTGATGTCTTCTTTTCCCGAGAGGCGGGTGAGCTGGGGCTCCCTGAATCCATGAGGAGCGGTTTCCTTTGCAATGATGATGCTGAACGACGAATAACTCTCTGTTCCATCCTCATGCTCCGGCTCGTCGAAATTCAAAGCCCTTCCTCAGTACTCTGCCGCAGCTTCTCTGAAGAACTGTTGGCGAGCACGCGCTTCCTTGCCGCGCGGTTGCGGTGGAGGCGGATACTCCAGCGAAGGTGGCATCACATTGGGCGTCGTGGTCTCCTGCGGATGTTCCACGGTCTGAGCGCGCTCACTCTGGTTGACCAGCTGGGCCAACAAGACAAGCAGGTGGTTGAACTCCCCTTGAGTAACCAGCGCGTCATCGCGGGAGTTACCCTCCTGCTAGGAAGGATCAGGGTGTCCGCCCGCCATCGGGTGATTTCGCCGTTTGCTTGATCTGAAGGTTGCGTGTTCTAACTGTTGACACCAAAATTGTCACCAACTCTCCACACTCAGCGAACACTCTGGGGGATTAAGGGAATATGATCAAGAACCGCAAGCAATCGCTTACTAACCCGCGGGACGAGGCGAACATTACACATAAAAGCGGATGCCGCCAGCAGCGACGGACACCAGATTGGCCCGCAACGACGAATGTCTCTCTTGATGCGGGTTTTTTAATGTTTAACAAGGACTTGTTACAAGCTATTACAAGAATGTTGGAAAATAGAAATCAACCGAGTGACAAGAACTTGTGACCGCACCTACAACATGGTAGCTTCTGGCCCAAGTCCCGTGTCCCCTCCAAGCACCATGGCCCTCTATTTATACTGGAGGGTAGGCTGTTTGGCCGGTAGAAGCATTTAATGTTATATTAAATGCTCCGCCGCTCGAGGAAACCGAAGTGTCGGTTGTGGAAGAGAAGAAAGAGGGCGTCGCGCGGGCACGTCAGGCCGTGACCGCGCATCACCTGCTTGCCGAAAAGGGTCCAAACGGGTTTTGGAGAGTACCCACCGCAACTCCTCTAGGAGGCTGACGCTGTTGACGGTAGGGAGCGGGCTCTTCTGCGGTCAAGCCTACCCACGCCCCTGCTGAGATCTTGGAAAGAGTCCGCGGGCACTCTGGGAGTGTCTGCCCGGGACCTCTTGAGGGCACACTTCTTTTGGATCCGCCCGTGGACACGCCTACGAATCTGCTTGGGAATCTTCCCGGGGCTGGCAGAGCGGACACTGGTCGAGGCCACAGGATTTGGGTTAACATGGACGACTACCACGAGCAAAATTGAAGAAGTCGTACTCTCTACATATGTTCTCTCTGAGGCACATACAAATCTCTCTGTGGTTCTTATCCATCAACAACATGGTGGCAAAATCGAAGAAGTAGTACTCTCTACATATGTCAGGGTATGTTTCAAGTTTCTCCAATGCTTGTGCAATAGTGAATGGGCATGAAGATTTTGGCGGCTCCTGGAGAGATCGACCTATAACCTTCGAAGATTCCAGCAACTCATTTATGACTGAGTTTGTTGTTTTCTTTTTACCCTTTCGTCTTTTACAAGCTTCAGATGCAACAGCCAGATCAGTACTCTCTACATTCCCACTAATCTCAACTAGATCATTTTCACCCGCAGACATAGCTCGCTCATCAATAGACTCCCGGGCTAGGGACATAGTGTTAGGAGGTGCAAACATGATTTCCAGTAGCGACAACCGAACTGAACATTATGTTCATTTTTTCCTCAAGCTCTGGGTTTATGCTTGCATACCTAAACTTTTTTGCAGCAGTAACAACCTATTTAAAGAAAATAATTTGGCACTTTAAGCATACAAAATTTATGGAACAACATATAAAAGAAATTATATGTTTAATTTAAACGTTTTCCTTTAGCCTCTCATCCCACCATACGTCTGAAGCATTTATGATTTTTTTGGAGGCATTCCAACCCAGATCTGTTTCCCTAGTTTCAGTTCAACCCTCAACTTTCATTCTTTTTTGAGATGGTCTCATTTATTTTTATTTGAATTATATCGTACTTCTTTTCGGTCCACTCTTCAAATTTCGCCACTAGATTATTTCATCCCTCATTATTGAAATGTGTAGTTAACCGATTACCGAGCCCGCCCGCACGCACACACGCACGCCAATTACACATTAAAAACACAACTACACATGCACATACACACAACAATTACACATACACAGACAACTACACATACACACAACAATTACACATACACAGACAACTACACATACACACACACAACAATTACACACACACACACCTACACATAAAAACACAACTACGCATACACATGCACACAACAATTACACACACACACACACAACAATTACACATACACAGACAACTACACAAACAAAGTACTACACACAAAACAATTGCACACACACACACACACACCTACACACACATGTCTACACAACCTAACACACCCACCCACAACTACACACCCACACACATATTTACACAACCTAACATACACAACTACACACAGAAGCACGACTATACACAAACACAACTATACACAAACACAACTACACACATACAAACACAACTACACACAATTATATAAAAACACAAACACAACCATACACACACAAAATATAGATCTAAACATAAACACAAATTAGGGGAAAACATAAATTACATCAAGATAAAAACATCAACAAAATCTGCAAGTAAAGGAGGGGAAAAAATCACAAAATCACATACAAAATCTGAGGAACATGGTTTTTCGAATCCCGTTGATTTGAGAATAACAAATTCCATGTTGTATTTGTTCACGTTTGGTTTTGTGTTTATTGCATGCAGGAACTCAGAATGCTCCAAGATGAAAATATCATTTTACTAGAGCTAAGTTATAATGCAACTAATAACGCTTGGCGTTAGTGATACCGCTTGCGTTAGCATCTCGATGATATTGCTCGGAAGCTAAACAAGCCAGCATGAAGTCGACCCGACGACATGCATCCAACGATAACCCACTATCGTCGGGTGACAGCTTCTAACACTCAGTGTTAGGCTGTTAGCCCTGGAGTACTCAAGCGCGCCAAACTGAAATTCAAGCAAAGCCTTCTGGCGGGAAGAAGGATGCACTTATGGAAGATCACTACCGCTGGGCGGTATCGCTAATATTGGGCGTTAGTCTTGCTAGAATGAGAAGATTCCAAAAGAGCAGAATCACCGGAGATGATTTTAGAATTCTGTTTTCAACTCGACCATAGTCTCGCTAAAAGAGCGTTAGTCTTGCCCTTCACTTGTAGCATGGTCGAGTTGGAAACAGAATTCTGTTACCCTCTCCACCACCGATGCCGAATACAACGCACCACGAAGTAGTTGCGCACAAGCCTTATAGGTGACTCAAACATTAGAATACTTTGGAGTTCATCTAACTAATATAAAACTATAGTGTGACAACAAGAGTGCTATAGATCTAACAAACAATCCCGTTCATCATTCCAGGTTCAAATATATAGATGTTCGTCATCACTTCATTAGGGATCATATTAAGAAGGAACATGCGAGGGTTAGCTTTATTGGTATTGATTCACAATTTGCGGACATTTTCACCAAATCACTCCTCGATGCACGATATGCTATGCTTAGATTAGAATTGGGTGTTTTAGATGTATTAAGTTAAAAATTCTAATATCTGCAAACATTCTTTTTAAATCTCTTTACTACAAAAATTATCCCTCAATATGTAGAATCACAATTGAGAAAAATCAAAGTAAAAAACCTTAAAAATGACTTACTGTTATGGGCGGTAAAAGCTAACGCCGACGGTAGCTAAAAATTCTCAAATCTCTATTTTAGCTTTTCTGTTTAAATCTCTAGTGATTTAAATATTTATCAAACTAATTAGTTTCTACTTTGCGTAAAAATTGTTTTTATTCGTCATTTGTTTTTTGAAAATCCAAAACAAAAAAAATTGCGTATTCCTTACGTCTTTATGAAAAAAATAATAATAATTTCAAAATACAAAAATAGTTTTTTCCTACTATTGATTTCAAATTTTTAGTTTTATGCATAATCAAAAATCAAATATAAAATTGCAAAACAATTTCAAAACACAAAATATAATTTTTTTAATATTGTTGATTTGTATTTCTTTTTTTTTACAATAAATATCATAAAAATTGTTGAATTTTCATTGTTATATACAAGGATGGCTAGATATATCAACTAAAGATTTAATCCAATGTTAAATTTAATTCTTAAGTTTTCAAAAATACTGTTGAGCTTTGTCACGCGGAACAGTATCTTGAAATATACAATGAATTTGAATGTAGAAAATATGTGTATGATTACTTATCATGCTTCTAAGTATGAGTAATACATTATATTTGATAATGATATTTTTACTCACCTTTTTTGTACTACATATGTTCTTAATCTTAGTCTTGCCCTAATGTGTAGTGTAATGACATATCAAAGTTAAAATGTGTGATTAGATTACCTACACAACTTTGAATATTTCATATTACTCATGCACTAATATGAAAATAGTGGTTTAAAAGTAAAAACTCTTATGTTTGCAAAACAAGTGAATTCAGAGTCATTTGTCACTAAATAAACACTAATTATTAAATGATAAGGTACCGCAACCAAGAACTACTCGAACCTCCTGATAAGTCTTAATGAGCATTGTGAAGTTGAGCACCTTGGAAAGAATTGTAAAGTGTCTTGTGCAAACAAATCCTAAACCACTTATTTACCGTACACCAGATCACAATCCTCGTGGCCAAATGGTGGTAGTGGCACGTCATGGTCACTTTTATAGTATTTAAGCACAATCATCCCTAGGCCTTACGTACGGCCGTCCGGGCTCGTACTCAGTCTTCGCTCATACTGGCGGAACAAACAAAAGAACTGAGGCATAGCTCAGGTCGAACCCCATGTGGCTAACATCTACACAAACAACAAACTAGGCTAGGACGCACGTCGTTGTTCGATTACGACGCTATCCTAGAGTCGCTGTACTAACCCTCCGGAGTGTACCATCGGCAGAGCCAACAAGCTGCCACATACATTCACACACAGTATCTTTTCATACAAGCAGAGTTACACGCTACTCTACCCAGCCAAAACACTACACAAACCCTACCTCTGCTAAATTCATAGAACCACTAAGTGGTTATGTATAATCATATTATTTAAGTGCGATAAACGCATCGGATTAGGCATCCTAATTACTTCCCAGATCTAGAATAAGATTTTGGTTAACCGCCTCATATGGCTAGCGGCGCGGCGATGATTTAACATACATCATGTCGTTCATAAATTATGTTGAAGTAGGTAATGCGAACGACGTCTGTTTAATTATTCTACCCTAAGTCGACTAAGCATTCCACAAATTGGGAATCTTCACCGGCGAAGGTCTCCGCCGCAAGCTCCATGATTACTACAAACGCACGATCGTTGTTGAGTTCGTCACACGAATCATTGGACTTGAACACTTCTATGGTCAATATCTTTGAATCAAATCAAGGGTTTGGAATTGTCTGCCTCATACGCATCACTTGTTGGTGGATGCGACTATGACCTATAAGGCATCAAGCCGTTGCCAAAATATTATTAAAATTGGCGATGCGGTTTTGATTTGACAATTCTACCCTAAACCTCAACTATGTAATGACATGCTTGATTCCAACAACGTCGTAAGTCCTTGCTGCAATCTCCACTGCTTATTTCCATCACATGATCACCGCGGGTTTCATCACGGGATCCACCATCGATCTCGTCGCACAATTTAATATTATTTAACGACGCACGAGTGTTGTTATTTTGATCATGCACATAAATATTATTTACCGCCGCACGCATAAATATTTATTTACCGTCGCGCGCATAAATATTTATCTACTGACGCCCGCATAAATATTTATGTACCGTTGCGCGCATAAATATTTATTTACCGACGCGTGATCGTCGTTGTTTCGTTTGCGCGCGCATTTGTCCGTCGTTCCTGGACATAGTTGGATCTCGTTGAACGTCGTTGTAGATGGATGCCGACCTCTTAAGCGCTCTGTTTTCGGCCTTAGACGTGGAGTTCACCAAATATGAAATTGAGTTTGTGGGCAGACAGATCTTGGTGATGGAGCCGACCTTGGAGACGGCGAGGGGTCGTTGACCATGGAGAAGTGCAACTGGCTGCCATGGGAGAGGAGGTCTTCGCCGGAGTTAAGCTCGCCGGAGTTGTGGAAGAACTCGCCGGAGCAAGAAAAGGGGCGACCGGACATGGAGTTGTTCGGAAACATGTCGAATCTTGCGGGGAGGAGCTTGTCGGAGCCGAGGAAGGAGGCGTTAGGCCAGATGTGGAGGAGCTCGGGTAGCTTGGAGGGGAGATCTCGTCGGAGGAGGAGAGGGCGGATCCGTCGTCCATGGAAGCTGTAGACCTTGGAGAGCTGCTCAGATGGGGGCTTGTCGGAGTAGAGCTCGATGGAGGTGGCGCCGGCCGGAGGGGAGAAGGATCAGAGAGGAGGGAGGTTCGGCTTGGAGGTGTTGACGGCGCAAGCTTCACGGGGGAATGTTTTCTAACCTAAAGTTTATGATATTTATAAACTTATGAATATAATAATAATGATATAAAATAGGGTGGTGTTACAAGCAAACTCATTTTGACTTTTAACAAACCATTACTACTAGCAAATCGATCTTTTGAGAATGGCTAATTGAAAACCATTTTGTTACTAGCAAACCATCATGAAAATAAAAAAAATATTGTTGAATTGGAGATTAGTTTTCCTTCATTAGTTCTGGAGTACCATTTTCATTTAGGAATATAAAAAAAATAAGTACAACATTTAACACATGTTCAACCAAATATATTAGCACAGTATTTTAAAAATACCTTATTTTGAACCAACATTTGAACAAGCACTCATGCCGCTCTTGCCACAGCTTGTCAATCTATACTAAGTCTGCAACCTTGCACGGAACATCCTCATTCACGGCTAAGCATGGAACGGAACTTTTGAAACCGCTACATCACTGAGCATATCGTAAGTGTTTTTGAAGTAAAAAATTACAAATAATCGTTGTATAAAGAAATTTAACTTCACATTTTGATGATTAGTATCAGGCAAAAGAAACTAAGGAACGACATAGTGTTGAGAAAAACAACAATGACCTGATCTCTTAGGTGCTAACAATTGATCACGGATACTATAACATGCTTTTAATTAATGGATGACTGCTGGCCTTTAAGCACCGGAAAAAAATTCTCATAATGCTCAGTGATGCGAGATCGGCAGAGGTGAGATCGGCAGAAGCGAGATCGCCCGAGCCTGGCGAGGCGTCCGGCGGCGGCGGAGGCCGGCGAGGAGAAACCTAGACTGTCGAGAGGAATCGAGCGGTGAACGTCGCTGATGGAGGGGGCTGGAATCACGCCGGACTGGATGGGGGGAAGCCGCGATCCTAGCTTGCGGGAGGTGCGGGAGCGGCGGACTGGACGGAGATCGGCAGGGACGCCCTAGGTCGCGGGAGAGAAGGGCGAGAAAGCCGATCGGGATTGTGGGCGGAAATGAACCGGAATAAAAGTTTTAAGGGGTGGTTTGCTAGTAGCCTAATTAAAGCTTTTGAAAAATCCGAAAATATCATATAATTGGTTTGCTAAAAGCTATATTAGGTTTGCTTATAACACCACCCATAAAATATTAACATTCAAACGCTCACATATCTCTCTACGGGAATCGAAATTTGTCCTGGTCGGACTTGTTACGACTGTCTCGTCGATACACACTTATCGAAATGAGTCACGATAAATTTCGAGTTCGTTTGCTCATTTAACGCTCTCTGGAACGTTCACGGTCAATTTACTTAAACATCAAAAATCACTCAAAACGATGTCGAAATTGCAAACGGACGACTCCGTCGAACTCGTATTATCGTTACGAGTTTAACAAAACTGATCGTGGTCAATTGCGCGGTCGTTTGGTTAATTTCACCATTTTGGATAAATACGTTATTTGCAAACCATGTTATAATTTTGCTAATTCTGATCGGAATCGAGGGCGGGCAGTTTTGTTGAACTCGTATAGGCTCTGCGATTCTAACAAAACTGACTGAGGTGAATTCCAAAGCCGTTTGCTCGATATCACCTTTTTCGATAATTATGTTACTTGAACTTGCGTTCGTGTTGTAGTTTCGGCGATACTCATCAGAATGGAGCGCAGCCAGTTTTGTTGAACTCGTATAGACTTCACGAGTCTAACAAATTAAACTGACTGAGGTGAATTTCGAGGCCGTTTGATTGATATCATCTTTTTTTGGATAATTTCATTACTTGAACTCGCGTCAGCATTAAAGTTTTGTCGATACTCATCAGAATGGAGCACATATAGTTTCGTCGAACTCGTATAGGCTTCACGTGTCTAACAAAACTGACTGAGTTCGATTCTGAGGTCATTTGATCAAAAGTCATATTGAGATGTCGCGAAGCTCAAGTCGACAGTTTTGGTCAACTTCATATATATGCATCACAATGCAATGAAATGAACGTCGTTGAATTCATATTGGTCTTACGAGTGTAACATCACTGACCGGAGTCTATTCTGAACTCATTTGGTCAAAAAGCCTATTTTATTCATTGTAGCTCAAAATTCAGAGTAAACCAATTATAATTGGCTCACCAGACCAACAAGGTCACTCTGGTCCTGAGTAGGCTAACCAAGAGAGGTCAATTGAATGGGTTAGGTGCCCTAGGTGGCTCAATTGGTAGGGCTAGAATTTTGGGATAGCTTGGGGTGAGTGAGCTTTAGTGGGAAGGATTTCAAGATCCAAAAATTCACCTCTTATAAGAGGGTTGACCAATGTCAACCCTAAGTGGGTCCCCCATGTGGGTCAAAGTCATCATGAGTCCGTGTCGTCGAGTGTCAGGCCATCAATGATGTAACGGGGTTGAATTTGAACATTCACGTATCTCTATGTGTGGTATAATTTTGCGGGATTTTTTTATTTACTCAACTAAATAACATCGAAATTGAGCGCAACAAATTATGTTGCACTCGTATCATCTATTCGAGTTTAACGCAACTGACAAAATTCAATTCGGAGTCCGTATGCTCACTATACTAAAATAGCGTCGTCGTGACGGGCTACGATACTCAAAATGGTCATTTTCACCAAATGACCTCGGATTGGAACGAATCAAATTTTGCTGCACTTGTATCGACCATACGAGTCTAACTCAACTGACGGAAGTTGATTTGGAGCACGTATGCTCAATATACTAAAATAGCGTCATCGTGACGCGCTACGGTACTCAAATGGTCACTTTCACCAAATAACCTCGGATTGAAACGAAATTAGTTTTGTTGCACTCGTATCAACCATACGAGTCTAACACAACTGACAGAACTCAATTCAGAGTCCGTATGCTCAAAATACAAAATTGCATCGTCGTGACGCGCTACAATACTCAAAACGGTCATATTCTTCATATGACCTCAGATCAGAACGAAATGAGTTCCGTTGCACTTTTATTGACTATGCGAGTCTAACGCAACTGACAGAACTCAATTCGTAGTACGTATGCTCAAAATACAAAACTGCGTCATCGTGACGCGCTACGATACTCAAAATCGTCATATTCTCCATATGACCTCGGATCGGAACGAAACGAGTTCCATTGCACTCGTATCGACTGTACGAGTTTAACGCAACTGACAGAACTCAATTCAGAGTCTGTATGCTCAAAATACAAAACTGTGTCGTCGCGACACGCTATAATACTCAAAACAATCATCTTCTCCATATGACATCGAATCAGAATGAAACGAGGTCCATTGCATTTGTATTGACTATACGAGTCTAACGCAACTGACAGAACTCAATTCAGAGTACGTATGCTCAAAATACAAAACTGCGTCGTCGTTACGCGATGTAATACTCAAAACGGTTCCATATGACCTCAGATCAGAACGAAACGAGTTCCGTTGCACTTGTATTGACTATATGAGTCTAATTCAACTGACAGAACTCAAATTGGAGTTCTCTAGCTCAATATCCCCAAACAGGGTCACCTCCTACCTCTTTTGGACCTTAGGTAGAGGGTTCAGGTCACTTTTATTGGGTCATCTAGGGTCCTAGTGGCCCAATAAAAGTTGGGATGTTACAGTACGTGGTAGTCCCAACCCCGTCACTCTGCTGAGAGTAGTGCATCTGCTGAGATGCCTACACCTGCTCCTTCTGTCGAAATGATATAGTTGATTGTTGAAGCCGTGTTTGCTATGTTCAATGCACAACCAGGAGGGCATGTACAACCTTCTACCCTTGGGGTAGCCCCAGAGCCAATTGGTGTAGTTGAGCTGGTTGCTGTAAGATGGGAGTCTGAAGAGCCGATGGCGGCGAAATGTGCGGAGGACCAACAGTTGAAGCACTTTATAGGCTTCCACCCTCCATCATTCTCGGGGACATAATCCCCAACTGAAGCTAAAGATTAGCTCTCTAGAATGAACTGAACCCTAACAGCTACGGAGACAGAAGAAGCGAAGAAATTTACCTTAGCAACTTTCCTTCTAAACGGGGAAGCAAAGCTTTGGTGGGAAGAGGTTGAATTGCATAGGTTTGTAGGAAAGGTCGTTACAGATATCTCATGGAGAGAACTCACTGATATTTTCCTACAAGGATACGTCCCTTCTGCCCAGCGTATCGCATTGTTAAACCAATTCCTGAATTTGACTCAAAGCGATCGTTCGGTAGACGGTTACTTTCATGAATTTACTAGGCTTATCCGCTATGCTGGAGAGATGCTGGAAGATGAGGAAAAGAAAACGAACAAGTTCTATGAAGGTCTGCGAGATGACCTGAGGCTGCTCCTAGCAGGCCCGATGACATTGGGTTTTCTCACCTTGGTGAATACTGCCAGATCTCTGGAGTTGGATATGAAAAGGGTCCAAAGAAGGAAGGACCTATCTGCAAAGAAATCGGATTTTAAGGAGTCGAGCTCTGCAAAGTCTAGGTACCGCAGGTTCAAGAAGAAGTCTAGATTTCGGAGCCAACTCTCTATGTTGCGTCGGGAGTGACTACTAGGCGAGGTTCACTCATTTGCTACACTTGCGGCAAGGTGGGACACTTTGCTTGAGATTGTCGAAGTGGTCTTCCGAAAGCGACAAAAAGGCGGGTTCTTCTTATGCGGAGAAAGGGAAAGCAGCAGAGTCGTTTGCATCCCAGTATACTCCAACTCAACTGAGAGTGTTCTCTCTTGGTCAACAAGAAGCCATCCGTCAGAGCGTTGTCGTGACATGTATGATTTAGTATTTATCATGCATTGCTTATTGTAATGTCTACCATGTGTACGATTGTTTGTTTAATTTGTGTGTAATTAGGCTTCGTCCTAATACATAACTATCCGGCGAGAGCTCTTTTGACACTAGAGCATCTCACTCTTTTCTGTCTGAGGACTTCGTACTGTGTATTAGAGTGTCATCTTTCTCATCGAGAGATAGATTGGATGTAGTGTTGCCAAATGGGTGCAGGATGAGTACGGATATATAGGAGTTGTTATGTTAAGGTGCGGATATGAAGTCATGATTTTGACTTGGAAGCGTCAATGTTGTCGATATTTGAATTCGATGTCATCTTTGGCATGGACTGGCTCTCAAAGCAGCGTGCATGCATCGATTGCAATCTGAAGGAAGTCACACCGGGGCAAAACACTGAACGTGAAACTACATTTTATGGTATGTGAGTATCAAGCAAGATGTTGATGGCTGCTTTCCAAGTGGTCAAGGCGGTTCGGAAAGGTGCATAGTTCTTCACGTTGTTGGAGGCTTCATAGTCAAATCCCAGTTTGAATGATGTTCCTGTCGTATCGGCGTACGCGGATGTGTTCCCTAAAGATTTCCCTGGAGCTCCACCTCAATGAGAGATCGACTTCTCTGTTGAGTTGTTGTCGGGTGCCAAACCTGTGACACACTCACCGTTCTGAATAAGGCCAAAGGAAATGGCGGAACTGAAAGTTCAGTTGCAAGAACTACTGGAGCAAGGCTATGTACGTCCAAGTTCATCTCCTTGGAGTGCAACAGTCCTCTTTGTGAAAAATATGGATTGAAGCTTGCGTCTATGTATTGACTATCGCGAACTGAATAAGCTGGCAGAGAAGAGCAAATATCTGATTCCGAGAATCGGTGATTTGTTCGATCAACTAGTTGGATCTACTATGTATTCAAAGTTAGATTTGAAGTCCGGCTACTACCAGTTGAGAATCATGGAAAGTGATATTCCCAAAACGACGTTCAGTATCCGTTACGGGCACTATGAGTTCACAGTGATGTCGTTCGGCCTAACGAATGCCCCATCAGTATTCATGGACTTAATGAATAAAGCGTTTAGAGAGTATTTGGACCAGTTTGTAATTGTCTTCATCGATGATATACCAGTGTACTCTCAGTCAAAGGAAGAGCATGTAGATCATCTACGAGTAGTGATGAGCATCCTGACGAGGAGTTAGTTGTATGTCAAGTTCTCTAAATGTGAATTTTGGCTACCATCAGTGACATTCATATGTCATGTGGTTAGTGGAGAGGGTATTGTAGTGGATCCGACGAAGATAGTTGTTATACGAGAGTGACCTGTGTTGGAGACTGTGACAGAAGTCCGAAGTTTCTTAGGACTTACTGGCTACTATCAGCGCTCCGTAGAGAACTTTTCAAGGATAGCTTTACCTCTCACTACGTTGACTAGGAAGGAGCATAAGTTCATTTGATCGCCGGAGTGCGCACGTGCTTTTGAGGAGCCGAAGAGTCGTCTGACCACGATGTCAATTTTGTGTTCGTCGTGTGGTACAGACGACTATAAAGTCTACAGTGACACCTCATGGAGTGCTTAGGTTGCGTTCTTCTTCAGTTTGAAAAGGTTATTGCTTATGACTCTCGTCAGTTGAAAGTGCATGAGAGGAATTATCCGGTCCACGACTTAGAGTTGGCGGCTGTGATATTCGCTCTTAAGTTATGACGACATTACTTATATGGCGTGAAGATCGACATCTTTACGGACCATAAGAGCCCGTAGTATCTAATAGATCAGAAGGAGATGAATATGTGATAGAGGGGGTGGATGAAGTTCCTTGGGGACTACATCTTTGAGATTTATTATGCTCCTGTGAAGGAAAATGTTGTCGCGAATGCGTTAAGTCGAAGAGCTTCTGCGCAAGCAAACTGGATTAAGATGCACGATGAACATCTAATCAGTGACTTGGAGTCCCTTTCAATTATGTGTCGTTGGGAGGAAAACTGCTAGTACATGCTTGAACTGGACCGAGGTACAGTGCGACCTTGCAGATCGAATCTGTCAATCCTTGGAGCTTGATGAAAGCATGCAGCGGTATGTGACAGAGACCGTGGATGGATCAAATGCTGATTTTTCCTTCGACGATGATCTTTTGTGGAAAGACTATTGGTTGTGCGTCCCAAATTTCAGGAAATTATGGGAGGAGTTGATGTACAAGGCTCATTTTATCAAGCGCTCAATCCACCCGGGGAGCACAAAGATGCATATGGACATGAAAAAACTTTTATCGTGACCGGGTTTGAAGAAAGACATAGTCCTCAATATGGCGAAGTGTCACACTTGCGCACTTCGAAGTCTAATCAACCAATTACTAAAGTATCTCACTTCATTCCGAACCGAAAAGATGATTTTGTTAAAAAGTTGGCAAAACATTATGTCAATACCATAGTACGATTGCACGGTGTGCCTCGTAGTGTCATAAGTGACCGAGATGATCGTTTCACATCGAAAGATTGGAGGCTAATCAACCAATTACTGGGTACCAAGCTGAAGTTTAGCACGACCTTCGATCCGCAAACGGATGGGCAGACCGAAAGGACCAATAGAACCATGGAGGATATGCTCCGAATGTGCGCCTTGGATTTCCGAAAGAGGTGGGAGGACCATCTCTACATGATCAAGTTCGCTTACAACAACAGCTACCAAACGAGTATACAAATGACGCCCTCCAAAGCCATTTATGGTAGAAAATGTCGTACTCCATTGGATTGGGTAGAAACAGGAGACACAAATTTGTTGAAGCAAATGGATGTCGATGATGCAAATTTGACGATTCGAGCGATCCAGGAGCAATTGTTGATTGCTCAGGATAGCCAGGCAAAATATTACAACACCAAGCACCGAAATATCGAGTTCGTTGTTAACGACTGAGTTTACTTGAAGATCAAACCATTCGAGGGTGTATCAAGGATTCAGCACTTGAAAAAGCTAAGTCCGAGATATCTTGGACCATTTGAGATCTTAGAGCGTGTTGGTGAAGCTGCCTACAGGCTTGCTCTTTTGATAGAGTTAAGTGGTTTTACATGATGTGTTTCACATATCGGTGTTGAGGAAGATGTTGCAGAGCCTATTCATGTTGTTGTTGATGTTCAAGTGTCGGTTGATGGTGAGATAGCGATAAAAGTCAAGCCTATTCGCATCGAAGACACCAAAGTCAAGCAATTGTGGAATAAAATAATTAGAATGGTCAAAGTTTGCTTGGACAATTGCGGTCATGAGGAGATTTCATGGGAGCGAGAGCATACCATGCTTGAGGAGTTCCTCGAGTTGTTCCATTGAGGTACACGTTATAGTTTTGTATCTTTTATGTTTTTCTTAGTTCTGAAATTTCAGGACGAACTTTCTTTAAGGCAAAGGGAGTTGTAACACCCCATTTTGCCCAACACTAAGAACGCAAGAAAATCTGTAGCAGAAAGCTAACACGAGCGGTAGGTGCTACCGCTGGCGTTAGATATATCGTCTAGACAAGTTATATCGTCTAGATAGACAGTGTCCTGTAAACAGATCGTGTCGTCTAGACAGATCTTGTCGTCCAGATACTGACGCCGAGCGGTAGGTGTTACCGCTGGCGGCATCCATATCGTCTAGACAGATCATGTCATCCAGACGCTAACGCCGAGCGGTAGTATTACCTCTTGCGGTAGGTCTTCTCGATGACACTACTGTACTGGATAAGATCAGATCCACCGCCTCTAGGGCTAACGCGGTATGGTAGTGCTACTGCCGAGCGGTAGCTGACGGAAGCAGATACGTAAAATCTGCATCGCGACCATCCAATCTTGTATGAAAAGTAATCAAATGCTCCAGATGAGTCTGTCCTTTTATATAGAAGGGGCTGACAGTAATAGATAAGTCATTATATTGACTTGAGATATTTGGAGAGTTTTTGGAAGAGAAGAAAGAGGAAGAAGAAGAGAGATTGCCATTGTTGGGGCTCTGAAGCTCCAATTTGCAAGCCGATTTCAGATCCACGGAGAGCAGCCCGATGTGATTCTTTCCATCCGATTCGATTTCTTCTTCATGACTCCAAATAGATCGTCGAGGGTAACGATCCTTCTCTCCGATCTTAGGACGTGCTTGTCCTATTTTATGTTGATATATTTGCATAGAAAGAGTCTCCTTTGCTAATTAGTAGAAGGTATGACTTCCTCCGGGTCGATTGTGTATGTCCCCAACATATATTGCATGTAGAAATCCAATGACGTGCGGATCTAGGCATTCTGTGTGAAGTCTACCCGTGGTCGTTGGCCCGGATCTGTGATGCTTGTTGTGACGTTTGCAATTAGGTGAGTAATATTGTGCGTGCTGGAGAACTACTTCGTGAAATACATCATTTCGTTGCGGGACTTGCTAGTAAAGTAGCTCGTGGAGTGCTTGGCAAAAGCCCCATAATTATAATGTGGTTGAATGCAAACCTTCATCACAAAATAATAGTCGATTCATCTTGGACCTCCTACTTTGATAGTGCATGCGAGGCACATGTCCTCACTAGTGGATTTGGTGCGTAGCATGTTAACTTGTAGAGTTACGGAGCGTTGAACGCTTGCAGGCCTTGAATGCCTTGATGTGATGATAATGTTGGTTATCTCGAATAATCACTGGCATAGGTGAAGTCGTACCCGCACCTCGACGAGTGATTCCGGTGATTTTGAGTCAGGGAAAAGCTTAACCATTTCATGCATTTCGGTGAGAGGTCGCCCCTCTTAGTAACTGATTGAACATGGGGAAGGCCGGAGGATGTGATAATGTGGACCAGACTAAACACAAAGACCCTCTACGTTTGCATAACTTAGGATGGAGGTGGAACTCTGGACAGAGTACACCGAATGCATGTGAGAGCATGAAAATGTGTGGCCATGCATACCAACGTTTATCATTGATGTTTGATAGCCTCATGCTTAGGTGGTTGAAGGAACATTCGGGTAGACCAACCAGCATCATATGTACATCTAGGTTCACTTACTTTAATGCTCAACTTAGACGAATTTATTGTGCTTGAAACATCACTCTGTTTAGAGTAGTCACACTTTCTTTTATATATATACTGTTTGTACGTCTTGCTTGTAGGAGTGCGGCACCACCGCCCTGGAGTCGGCTAGAATGGCCGGAGGGTGGGGTCGTTATACCATTTGTGGTCAGCCTAAAGCTGACCCTCATTTACCGCTTCTTTGTGGATTGTTCAGATACCGGCGAGCCAATCATGAAATAGCGGGCAAGGAGCCCAAAGCTAGGATGTCCTCGAATGCCGAAAGATTTTGTAGTTTTCATATATTGCCGGTCTGCGTGCCGAAGTATGTAAACCATGTAGATTTCTACACTCTTTTGATGAAAAGTATGTAAGGACTTAACGCTAACACTACTGTTGTGAGTACATTCCTATAGTTATAATGTGGACATTCTTGTGAATTAAATAAAATGTTTCCGCTAACCTTTATTTATGTGGTGGTTAGTTATGGTATGGCTGAATTTCTTTTTACGCAACTCTTTGCTTGTGCGCTCGATATGTCGTGGGTTCCCGGCCGGACCTACTATTATATTATTTGTTACATTCATGGTGTTACAGTCTAGAGGTGTTCAAAAGGCTTGGGCCTGGAAAGTCTGCTTGCGCCCGACCTGGAAAAAGCCTGGTTAGGCCTGGTCCAGGCCCAGGTCAATCCTTGGGGGCCTAAGTAGGCCTCCATTTCGGCCCGAAGCCATGCTTGGTGCACGCATGCCCGAACCTATAGGGGCAAGAAGGAGATCATACAGACCTAGGAAATTACTCGAGAAGATTGAGGAGTTCCAGGTTGGCATGAGAAGCTCTTTGGACCGGGCCATATCTCTATCTGACACACTCCTAGATGATTTTGTAAGACATTGGTAGAGGACTGCTGCCGACTTCACTTCTGCTGGGACGACACACCGACATCATCCATTGGAACGAGTTCTCCAAAGCACTCCTCGACCACGCCATTCCCTACAACGATCGTACATAATTGCACGAGCATTTTCCGTACTACCGACATGCAGTGGTGGATCCAGAAAATTAGAAATGGGGGTGCACAATATTTTTTAAATATAATAGTATATAAAATATTCCAAATTAATTTTGGGGGCGCACGTAGCTGAGTTTGGTCTGTGAATAGTCAAATTTGGTCTGTGAATAACCAACTTTGAAATACGAATAGCAAAGTTGTGATCTGCTCATAACAAATCGCAAAAAGGGGGGTGTCAGTGTTCCTTTGGCCCCCCTTTGAATCTGCCCCTGCCAACATGGAGATCACTCTAGTCTCCATTACCATAGGGAGTTTTGCGGCTTGGGGTATAGGTCCCTCTCTTAGGTGTTTCGACTTTTCGAGGGGACCCTGCAAGTCCCCTGCCCCCATCTATTGGCACGCACTATGCTCGGGGCCATACGCACATTCGGATATAACCAAGCTTTTAAAAATCGGACCGGACCGGCCGGTCGAACCGGTTGGACCGCGGACCGCACATCCAGTCGGTCCGGCCCAGATAAGAAAACCGCTCCATCCGCGGACCGCTTAAGAACCGCAGAACCGGGCCGGCGGACCGGTGGGCCGGGAACCGGGCGCGGTTCTACGCAACCGGGCGGGCCAAGGCCCAAAATTAAATAGCAGAAAATAACATATAGAGGAGTTTCGAACCTACGCCCAGGCAAGTTTAACAGGTTTTATCCACGTGGCCAACTGGTTTTTATGTTTTTAAGCTATCATATATTATATACATATAAATATTCATGTATGTATTAAATAAAATGTATAATTATTAATTAATATACATATCTAAATAAATATTTTTTTAGATATATTATTATATTAACAAATTAAATTATGTTTTAAAAATTAAAGTGCATGATATATTTGTAATATGTACACATATATATCTTTCAAATAAAATTTAGATTTCGTTTGGCACGGCGGGTGGTGGTCATGAATATGGTGGTTATGAACCGTCATTCTTGAACGCCCGATCTTATCTAAGAAACTCATCCAACTTTTATGTACAAAAGTAAAAAAACTAGTTTTATATTTTCTTGATTGTGATCTTAACCGTTGGCATGTCAAACATCAATTCTATTGCGATGGTGTTTTTGTCCAAACGCCAGGCCAAAAATGTCATGCCAAATGGAGTCTTAAATATATACGAATATAGTGATAATGGATTATGGATATATCATTTCTATTTGTATGACAATATAACGATAATAAATTACTAATTTATATGCAAATTTTTAATATAATGTTATATATATATATAACGGTTCGACCCCGGTTGAACCGGTTGAACCGTGAACCTTTCCCTCCGCCGGTTCGATGTCCGGTCCGGTTCTCAAAGCGAGGTTCTTAGGCTCTATTGATCGGTGGGAGACGTCGTCAACTACGACCTTCATTCCCTACAAGTGGTATCAAAGCGAGGTTCTTTGGCTTGTCGTTTTTATTTCTTGGTTTTTAACTCGGCG
This sequence comes from Dactylorhiza incarnata, assembly GCA_033032865.1. Lineage (NCBI taxonomy): Eukaryota > Viridiplantae > Streptophyta > Magnoliopsida > Asparagales > Orchidaceae > Dactylorhiza > Dactylorhiza incarnata. The sequence continues at coordinate 1,886,056 of JAWHQI010000116.1, forward strand.
CGGTAGGTGACGACCATTGGTCCGGTCCCTATCCTCTCTTGTTAATCCCTTGAAATAAATCGAGTTGTAGATCGTGTTAGAGCAGTTGTTGTTTGAGAAAGCAATGGAACAGAACACAAGGATGGTCAGTATGAATGACAAGAATTGGAGCATCTGGAAGCCTCGGATGGAGGATCTTTTATATTGCAAAGATCTTCATGCTCCGCTGACAGGGAGGCCGGCTTCAGTTAAGGATGATGAAGAGTGGAAGAAGATGGATCGGAAGGCAGTAGGGTTCGTTAGGCAGTGGCTTGATGACTCTGTTTTTCATCATGTTTCCACGGAGTCCTCGGCTCAAGCCTTATGGAAAAAGCTTGAAGCCTTGTATGAGCGGAAGACTCCAGGTAACAAGGCATTTCTGATTATGAAGCTTGTTAATTTGAAGTACCGGGAAGGTTCGCAGATGACTGAGCACCTGAACCTTGCCCAAAGTATTATCAATTAGTTGGAGTCCATGAAGATTACCTTGAGAGATGAACTCCAAGATCTGATAGTCCTTAGTTCCTTACCAGAGAGTTGAGAGACTCTAGTAGTTTCGTTGAGCAACTCAGCACCTGATGGCGTGGTAACCATGGAGATGGCGTCTAGTTGTCTCCTGAACGAAGAGTTGAGAAGGAAGGGTTCTGGATCATCAAATTCGGGTGTTTTTCTTGATAGAGAAAATCGTGTTCTCCAATCTATACTCGATTAAGGCAAGTGTACCTATCGAAATATAGCATAGGATATAAAATATATCAAGGTCGTATTAAAACACGGGTCTGTCGAGTACTCCTACTTCGAGAAAACTAACTATTATTTTATCGATGAAAGATTTACGATAATTTTATGATTAAAATGAAAATTCGAAATAAAAAATCTAAACTTGAATAAAACAAACTTCGAAATGAAATAATAATGATAGTTTATAGACGTCTAATCCGATCCTTAACCGTGGAGATTCCCGATTTATGAATGCACCTCTCTCGAGGAATACGCCCACCTGAGATTAGGTTGATCGACCGAACTCTCATTCTAATCGAAACCCCTAAAACTCGCTTTAACGAGGTGAATCCCGCTATAGAATTTGACTCCTATCCAGAAGATTTTCGTCATCCTCTCTCGAGGGTTGCGAGCAACTCTTTTTATTCGTGAGCGATCAATCCATACGCATGAGCCTCTCGGCTAACTAGAATACGAAATCAGATACGAAAGTTCACACATCGACATATGAACCCGATATAAATCACGAATAAATCGAAGGTGAAAAAGAACGAATATAAGAGAGAGATATTTATTTCATTCCAAAATTTGTAAAAACCAAGGTCTACATATTATACTACTTGTTATAAAATAAAAAGAGTACATGAAGGAAGAAACAAATTTGCTAAAAACAAAATCTAATTAACGTTGCATGAAACGAAATTACATAAAAATTAAATAAACAAACTAAAATCTTCAATGAAAGAAAAATAGAAACATCTCTACCCAAAAAAGGGTAGAGCAAGAGAGAGGGAAAGCTTGGAGAATGAGGTCATATATATAGGTGAAGGGGAAGCTTCTAGATGGAGGGAATGAAGGGACACATGGGGTGAAGATGCATGAATCATATTCAATGGGAGGAGGCTAAATGCATGCATGAAAATTAATGGGAGGAGAGAGAGAGAGGCTACATGCATTGTTTGTCATTTAAAAGAAAAATAAAAAGAACAATTAAAATTAAAAATGAAAAAAGGGGGATGGATGAGTTTAAATGAAGAAGAAAATAATAAAAAGGAGAGAGAGAGAGAGAGAGAGAGAGAGAGAGAGAGAGAGAGAGTGACATGCAAGCAAGGTGGCGGTTTGGACTTGAACAAATGGAGTAGCTGTTTCGGTTTATGAAGTGAAATGGTCTTATTTGATATAATTAAATGAAGTGGGGGTGGGCTTGGGTTGAATGGTTTAATGAAGTGGAGAGCATGCAAGGTGGGCTTCTACTTGGATATGAAGTGGAGGAGGTAAGTGGGCTGGATTTATATAATAATGGCTGAATAATAATAATGGGGTGAGTTGAAACGGCCATGGATAATAATAAAAATTGGCTTTGAAATAATAATTGCATTAAGGAGAAAATAATAGCCGCATGGTGCATGGGTGAATGACGACGATGGCGCGGCTTGAACGACAGGCTTGCGTGGTAAAAGCTTGTATGGTTCGGCAATGCATGCGGGGTTGATGGAAATGTTTCACGTGGTTGTATAAAATGGAGGTGGCGGTATGCATGAAATAAATGGCGACGATGGCGTGGCGGCAACTCGCAACATTATTCATGAGAAAGTTGTTGTTGGCGGCGAAATGCAAAGGTGGCGGCGATGACGTTGTGCATCTTGGACTTGTGCGGCGCGGCATGAGCTTGCGGAGTTGGTTTGCTCGGCCAATGCGACGGCTTCAATAAATATTTCATTTGCAAACGCGAAAGCGAGACAACAACATTAAACCTACAAAACAAAAAAAAACTTAAATTAGTACAATAATAAAAAAGAAATAATTTATAAATAAAAATACATAATATATTATTAATTTATATTAAATATTAAACTAAATTATATACTAAAAATAAGTATAATTTCTACTTATCATTCCTCACGGAAGGAAGAGGCAGGTCTGTGAAGAATGATGTGAAGAACAGGGGCACTTCCAGGAGCAAGTCTAGGGGCAAGTCCAAGAAGGACATCGAGTGCTACTATTGTAAGAAGAAGGGTCATTTCAAGAAGGATTGTTTCCAAATGAAAAGAGACCTGAAGGGAAAGACCAAGGAGGTAGGAGAATCCAGTGGTGATGCGACGACTTCGATTGTGGAGGTTGAGCCGTTATGCTTGCAGTGCAGTGGGTCGTCTTGTCAGGAATGCGTTGACACAGACTGGATCGTGGACGGAGGTGCATCTTATCATTGCACTCCTCACAGGGATTACTTCTACACCTATTCTGCGGGAGACCTTGGTGTGATCCGGATGGCTAATTCCGGTGAATCGTTGATTCTTGGCAGTGGTGATGTCCACTTGGAGACTGAGTTTGGGAAGATTGTTCTCAAGGGCGTCAGCCACATTCCTGACTTGAGAATGAATCTGATTTCCGTTGGTAGACTTGATGACGGTGGTTTCACAAGCATTGAAGGTGGAGGTACCTGGAGGTTGCTGAAGGACTCTTTGGTGGTAGCCAGAGGAAGGAAGTGATGTGGCCTGTATCGCACTAATGCCAAGATCTGTGGTCCAATTGTGAATGCTGCTGAGGGCAACTCTATGGATTTATGGCATCGCAGGCTTGTGCATATCAGTGAGAAGAGCTTGAAGATTTTGGTGAAGAACAAGGTTCTTCCGGAGCTATCAGGAGAGATTCCCAACACGTGTGTGCACTGCTTGGCCGGTAAGCAGAAACGTGTTTCCTTTGCTGATTCTGAACCAAAGAGGAAGGCGAAGTTACTATATTTGATACACACTGATGTGTGTGGTCCTATTGATCCCAAGTCTGTGGGCGGAGCTGCCTACTTTGTCACGTTCATTGACGATCATTCCAGGAAAGTCTGGGCATATCCTGTGAAGCAGAAGAGTGATGTTCTAGCAAAGTTTGTAGAGTTCAGAGCAAAGGTGGAGAAGATGACCGGTAAAGAAATAAAGCGAGTTCAATCTGACAACGGGGGAGAGTACACTGGTGCCTTCGATGCTTACTGAGAGAGCATGACATAATACATGAAAGGACAATCCCGAGGACGCCGCAACTGAATGGGTTGGCAGAGAGGATGAACAGGACGATTATTGAGAAGATCAGATGCATGATTTCTCAAGCTGGCATTGGTAAGCAGTTTTTGTCGAAGCTGTGCAAACTGCTGTACATCTGATAAATCTGTCTCCTTCGGCACCTCTGAATGGTGATATTCCAGAGCGTGTTTGGTCCGGGAAGGAAGTCTCGTAGGACATGTGCGGGTGTTTGGGTGCAATGTTCACGTTCATGTCCCCAAGGAAGAGAGACCGAAGCTTGATGAGAAGTCTCGGGAGTGCATCTTGTTGGGATTTCCCCACGAGGAGTTTGGATATAGACTTTGGGATCCCGTGAACAAGAAAATGATCAGAAGCAGAGATGTGATCTTTGTTGAAGATCAAGTGGTTGGTGAGCAGAATGCTGCGGATTCACAGGTTCCACAGTTTCCACCTGCGGAGGAGAGACTCTATATTGATGATGGGCCAGTAGAGACTGCTGCTGATGATGGGCATGCTGAGGAGGAAGTTGGTGAGCTTATTCCTGATGAGGAGATGATTCCGGATGTAGGGGAGCATTGCCATTTGATGTGCCACCTGTGGTGGAGGTTTCTCCTGTCAGATCTGAGAGAGTCAGAAGGCCCAATATCAGGTATTCTCCTCATGAGTATATTTTGCTTACAGATAGTGGAGAGCCTGAGTCCTATGTGGAGGCTCAGAGTGCTGAAGATCGTGAGGCGTGGACAGCTGCTATGAAGGAGGAGTTGTACTCCCTTCAGAAGAACTAGACGTATGATTTAGTCTCATTGCCTAAAGGGAAGAGAGCTTTGAAGAACAAGTGGGTCTTCAAGCTGAAGTTGGATGAAAGTCTCTCTTAGCCGAGGTACAAGGCGAGACTTGTAGTGAAAGGTTTCAGTCAGAAACAAGGTATCGATTTCGATGAGATATTTTCCCCAGTGGTAAAAATGTCCTCTATCAGAATGGTGTTGGGTATGGCTGCCTCCATGGATCTTGAAGTCGAGCAGATGGACGTCAAGACGGCATTTTTGCATGGTGATTTGGAGGAAGAGCTATACATAGAGCAACCCGAAGGCTTTGTGGCTAAGGGGAAGCATCATCTGGTCTGTCTGTTCAAGAAGAGCCTTTATGGGTTGAAACAGGCACCCAGGCAGTGGTATAGGAATTTGACTCGTTCATGATGAAGAGCAAATTCCAACGGACCAGGGCTGATCACTGCGTATATGTGAAGAGGACTGAGAAGGCGTTTACTATTCTGCTGTTGTACGTAGATGATATGCTGATTGTTGGGGATGACAAGGCAAACATGGCTGAGTTGAAGAAGGAGCTCGGTGAGTCCTTTGAAATGAAGGATTTGGGACCGACAAGGAAGATTCTTGGAATGAAAATCACCAGGGACAGGAGTGCTGGTCAACTATGGCTATCTCAGTCTGAGTATGTGGAGAAAGTGCTGAAGAGGTTCATGATGGACAAGGTAAAACCCGTTGCTACTCCTTTAGCCGGGCACTTCAGACTTTCTAGTTCTCAAAGTCCTTCATCTGAGGAGGAGGTGGAAGAGATGAGTCATATCCCTTATGCATCTGCAGTGGGAAGCCTGATGTATGCTATGGTCTGCACTAGGCCAGACATAGCTCATGTTGTGGGGTCTGTGAGCCGTTACTTGGCAAACCCAGGGAAAGATCACTGGAGTGCTGCGAAATGGATATTCTGCTATCTCCGAGGTACCTCAGACCTTTGCTTAAAGTTTGGTGGAGGTCCACCAGAACTTATTGGGTACTCGGACTCGGACATGTCAGGAGATGTTGACACGAGGAGATCCACTTCTGGATTCGTGGTCACTTTTTTTTTTGGGGGGGGGGAGGGGGGGGGGGGGGAGCAGTGTCATGGCAGTCAAGGCTTCAAAAGTGCGTGGCATTGTCAACAACGGAGACTGAGTATATTGCGTTGACTGAGGCGTCAAAGGAGCTTATTTGGATGAAGAAGTTCATGCTTGAGCTTGGTCTTCGACAGGACGTGTACACAGTATTTTGTGACAGTCAGAGTGCTATATTCCTGGCCAAGAATCCCGCCTTTCACTCCAGGACGAAGCACATCGATGTGAAGTATCACTGGATTCAGGATGCAGTTGAGGAGAAGCTGTTGGTGGTGGAGAAGATCCACACAGATGAAAACCCTTCGGATATGATGACGAAGGTTGTCCCAAGGGAAAAGCATGATCTTTGCCGACGGTTGATCGGCATGATGTCCACTTGAAGGAGTCAAGGTGGAGAACTCCCCTTTATGGTCTGAAGGGGGAGTTTGTTGGGGTTCAGCCCCTAAAGGTGGCGTTTTTTTTTGGAATTTTTGTGATTCAGCAAATAGGTTGCAACCTGTTAAAATAGCAGGTTGGAACTCCTTTGGCTCTGTCCTTTTATTTGGAGCAAAATTCTGGGCGGTTTTCTGGACCGGTTCAACTGAACCGGGCTGCTGTTTTGGCGTGAACAGTTAGGGTTTTTTTAATCTATCGATCTCCCTCTTCCCTCTCGCTCGATTCAGTTTTGTCGCTCCTCCCTTTCTCTTCTTCTCGGTCTTGGAGAGCCGCCGCGGTGCGTTGGTGGAGGGGTTTGCCGGCGCTGTTGTCGGAGGTTGAAGAGGCGCTGTCGCCGCTGGTTTTGGAGGGGCTGTCACTGCCGCCATCTTGGACAGAGTTGTCGCTGGAGGTTAGGGCTGTCGCCGCCCCTGTCGCTGGAAGGTTACGGCTGTCGCCGCTGCTCTTGGAGAAGGCTATCGCCGCCGTTCTGTTGCCGGAAAGAGGAGGTGTTTCCTCCGTTTCGCTTGGGGATTGCTCTACCGTTTCAAAGGACTCTTCGTCTACGGTTTAAGGTGTTCTCTTTCTCGTTTTCGCTTGCTATTGTGCTTGAAAAGAGAATAGGGTTTTATCCTGTTGTAGAGAAGTTGTGTGTTCATCTTTGTGGTGGAGAGGTGTGGATTTGTTTGTTAAATCCGGTGGGCGTTCTAGGTTTGGGCAAACCTAGATTATCTTTGTAATCCTTATTTATTATAGTGGATTTTGTTGCCGTACCCCGTGATTTTTTGACCTTCAAGTGGTGAAGGTTTTCCACGTAAATTCTCTTGTGTTGTTTTGTTTTGTTGGTTTGTTTTTCTCATTTATTGTAGGCTCTATTGATCGGTGGGAGACGTCGTCAACTACGACCTTCATTCCCTACAACATACACAATAAAAAAGAACACACACACATACACACATACACATACACACAAATACACAATACAAAAAATACAATAGGAAAAAAATACACACACACATAAATACACATATGCTATGGGAATGACTCGCACAGTCGGTAAAGCTACATGCCTCAAATTTTTCTCTTTAGAAAACAATAGATACCGGCATAAAAAAAATTAGTATTTCAACCCTAGTGTATTTCTGTTCTTAGAAAGAAGAGAGGAGATGCCATTAAAAACTATTTGGGAAGTTGGAGATGCCGTTAAAAACTATTTGAGAAGTAGCAGGAGGTCCTCAAGTTGACGGCGGCAATCACCGACCTGTGTTAGGTCATGGTTCGAAGCATTAGTCCTTCACCGAAACATTGGGGCTCTGCCCCCGTAAAATTGGTTCTAACCAAGGTCATACGTACTGAACAACGCCGACACCACAAAACCAAGAAATTACAAAAGTAATGCCACAAGCCCGAAAATTCCATAACCACGCAAGCTGCAAAAATTCACCCAAACAAATGTGCGCACTCAAAAGCACGCGTCAGGAAAATTTCCGGGCCCATTCTCTACGAAAAAGACTTCCGAAAATTGGGGGGCATTTGATGGGGTTCCCCATAATAGGCCCGATCGAACCAAAGACTCTTTAAGCACAAACCGTCGAGGACACGTGCGAGTGAACGTGTGTCCCAAATCGCGTCACGCACAAGGTCCCGCCTGGCCACGCTCTAGCCAGCACACGACCCCACCTACGCGCGGCCCCAAGTACGCGCACCTATGCAGCCCTGCCTGGATGCACGCACACTTGCGCGCGTACTGGCCACGCGCGCGTGCATGCGCGCGCCCAGGCTGTGTGCTCCTACGTGCTGTCATGGTCGTGCGCAACCTGGACCGCACACACTTGCGTCTGGCCGTATGCTAACTTGTGTGCGGCCCTGGCTGCGTGCTCCCGCACGCAGCCTCAGGCGGCCCCTTGGCCGCACAGATCTGGCGGCGCCTTGGCCGCCCAACCCTTCGGCCGCCCAGATTGGGCGGCCTCTTGGCCGCCAAGATCGGGCGGCCCCTTGCCCGCCTTAGTAAGGCGGCTCAGCAACAAGCACTCTGCGCACTCAAGAACAAGTGTTCCAACCACCGACAAGACCAGCACTCTAGACTCTTCTCACGCAGCAAGAGACGTGTCACAGAGACAAAGACATGCGGAGCACACCAATCCAATCTTCAAGCAGCTGTCAAAAACTCCATAGCGCTCAGAGCGCATCATTCCCTTCTGCAGCAGGCAAAAGATTTAGCTCCGTGAGCAGTGGCCTATCACCCTCCGAGCCCATCTCTCTCCCAGCCATTGTAACGAGGAGCGGTCTGTCGCCCCCGCATTCTCTTAAAACCTTTGTAAAACACCATCAAATAGTGAAGTTTGTTCGACACAGCTTCAGTCACGTGGTTTTCACCTCTTTCTGGGGTTTTCCACGGTAAAAAAACCTTCTAGTCAGCCGTCTCGTTTTAATTGGCTGTTTGCACGCTCGACCTCTCCCGGGCTAAGACAGTGCAATCTAGATTGATTTGCATGAATATCTTATATATTATACACTATTGCTGGATGAGTTGGTTAAGCATTTTATTTGCTCCGAGCCTCCGAATTTAAAGGAGGGAGAAAAGTTAATTTGAAAAATATAATCAATATAGCATTTCTTTTTTATTTGAATTATCCAAAAAAATCCACATAAGCAGCGAGCAGAGACGACGCGGAAAAGGCGCGGAGAAATACTTTTTTGGCCCTGGGTATCGGCGTCAAGTACCAACCACCACGTGAACCGGACGCGGCAGGGGCAGGTACGATGAGCAGCCGGTTTAGCTGTCCCCACGATTCACCCGACCGGACAAGAACCGGCGCCGAAACGCGGCTTCCCAGTTCGAAGCGGGCCCCACCTCTCTCCCGGCTGGCACCTGCCTCCTCACATGCCTGTCGTGTTCCGCCGGTGTATTGCACCCTCGTCGCTGTTTTATATTCCCGGAATCTGAGTTATAGTTTAATCGCAAATATTAGAAACATTTTTTTGTAAGTGCAGTTGTTTTATAAACTAATTTTTTGAGACAAATGATTTCATAAAAAGTATTTTTTGAAATATTTATAAATTGATTTTTTGTTTTTAAAGATATTATTTGTCTTAAAGAAGTTAAGTCATCGTGGCTTCCAACCGATATTCAACTTCTCCAAAGTATAACATCGTTTATAATAAAAGTGTATTGAATAATAATTGTGTACGTTGTATTTGCATAATAACAATCATGCATCTGGGTAAGGAGAGATTTTTGCCCGTTCCGAAATCCCTATTTGGGATTGCTTCTCGCGTGCCACGTAGAACATCGAACGGAGGCGAGCAAAGCTAAAAATTTATCGGGATTAGCGAACATGTTCACGCAGTGGAGCAAAGAAGGAATCGGACTCCGGATATCGGATTCAAAAATTTCGCCTGGATAAGAGATGAAATAAAATCGTGTTTGATCAGGAGGATATAGTATTACAGATGAGTACATAATGGGGTGAAGAGATCCATAAAATTGTGCAAACAATGTCCATGATATATGGATCAAGAAAAAATTCGATGTTCATGTTGTGATTGTAGAAGCTTGAATTTATTGTGCCTGATATGATTAATTTCACCTCATCTTTAGAGGTTTTGATCGTGATTCTATTAATTGGGTTAGGCAAGGGAAACCACATTGGGATGAGCCATCCACTAAAGCCTCTACTATTCATATGCATGAGCAAATTGTGTTTGAGTGGATATTCATTGAAGAACAACAAAATTTTTTGAGGGATATGATTGTTGATGTCGCTTGTTGAAATTCGAATACCGGTTCAACTGAGTTCGAGACTTGGGGAGTAGCTTGAGTTACTTCTCTTTTCGTTAGATCTTGGGAACTAAGTATTTCGAGCCTGAGACTAGCCCTCACTATTTGGTGGATGAATGTCTATGAACAGAACCACAGACTGCAGCGAGGAGGTCTCACCACTAATCCGGAAGCTTTGTAGTACTCCCCCCCCCTAAAGTTAGGAGATGAGCCCGTACCTCAAATAGCACAGAAAGGAACGAAGGAAAACTCTAGCTCTCTATGGGGGTGGAGGCTGATCTGAGAAATAATGAGTCATATTTATAGGCAAATCCTTATGAGTGCAAAATAGTCATATTTGTCTGCGGGTAGCCTCATCCTCCTTAATCCAATTACTATCCGCAGACCCAAGTGGACTTCGAACAACCCCTCGTGCCTTTTCGGAAGCACTAACCGCAACCCATGTTGGTCTGCAAATAGAGCGGAAGGGCTCGCGAGTCGGATCGATCTGAGCTCGCCTCGCCTTACCCTGGGGCGAGTTCCTCTGAGGCGTACCGACTCGCCCCAATTCCCCCTGGGGCAAGTTCGCCTGAGGCATCTAGACTCGCCCAACATTACCCTGGGGCGAGTTTGGTCAGTCTTGGGCCTACTCGCCTAATACGGGTTGTACACAATTCCCGCTCTTTGCGAGCTTGTCAGAGGTCAGAAAAAAAGTCTAACACTAATTCGGCGAGCTCAACCCTAGGAGAGAAGGAGCACTTAATGTTCCATTGGTCTCCCTTTATAAATAGGGTGGGGGTGGCGCCACTAATCCTTTATGATGGGAGATGACTTTTGGGGGGGGGGGGGGGGGGGGGGGGGGGGCATTCTTTCGTGGACACCAACCAGATGCCCACTAACGATGAGCCCGAGGAGGCCGCCATTCTCAGTTTGATTAACGAGTTCCTTATTTCCCTCCCCCTGATCCCACAAAAAAGAGGAGACCAAAAAGAAAAAGGGGGAGCTGATCCTACTCTTGGCGAGAAGTCCTCTACTGACCCTGAATCCACCGTGAGGTGCGGGGCTCCACCTACGGGTTGCAATTTCACCCATCATCGAGGAACAGTCACCGACCCGTCCCACCGGGAGGGTGGGGACGTGATCGAGAGGACAACTGGCAGGATTGTATACGAGGGACATGCCCCATGCGATATCGAACATTACTTCTTTGCATGCTAATATCGAACTCGCTCTGATTTACTATGTCTTTTGCAGTACCCCATTGTCGCAAATTGTCTCCTGACCAACCACTCAGTGAGGCACCGTCAGGGGGTATAACCATCGTGACTTCCTCAGCCCAAGGGCGAGTATGATCAACTCAGGCCTCCCCGCGTACCTCCTCAACATCCTCCGGAGTCGGTTAGTCAACTCTCGCCCCCCTTCCGGCGGGAAGTCACTTGTAGGGGGTCCCTTGCAAGGGGGGCGGGCTTGGTTCTTTGCAGAGCCCATTCTACCGGTGGTCTCCGGGGGATCTCGTATCGACTCTCAGTGGGGATCTCGCTCCTTCCACTGATATTCATTATTCTCCTTCCTTATTTCCAACTTCATTTTCCCTTTTACTCTCCTCATCTCAGACTTTACTTCGCCAGGTCGCCGCGCGTTGGCTTCATCCGGCCACTCGTCGTCCACAGATTCACCTCCTAGATTGCCACCGCCTATAATGATCACGGGTTTGTGGGAGCTCCTCGCGATCCCGCCAGACTTTAATGAGGGATCATGAGCTTGCCTTATTGCTCTCCTTAGAGCCCACGATTCCTTCTTGATGGTCATGCCGCTTGCTGAGGTGAACCAGCGGTTGGTCGACCTTCAGACTCGCCTCGCTGAAGCGGAGCAATTCCAACAACAGTTGCAGGGTGAGGAGGGCCTATACGCTCGGGTAGCCAATCTGCAGGAGAGTCTCTATGAGATGGAAACTCGCAAACAAGCCACCGAAGATGATCTCCATAGGCAGGGGCGGAACTGTACACGGGCACACCCGAGCACGTGCCCGGGTCAAAATTTTCAGAAAACAAAATTCTAATTATAAGCTTTGGGCTATATATTATCAATTTGGCTTGAACCCAAGTCAACTTAGGAGCATTTGGAGCCCGAAATCATGCAATAAAGTCATTTTCGCTTTGGCCACGGCATCTCGCTGCTACACAAATTTAATATCTATTTTCATAGGTCTGATTTCAATATTTTCCTGTTTTGCATAACTTCTGGTCCTACAGACTTGAGCGGCACTCTAAAGAATGCGAAATTTTTGGAACCGGGCTCCGTTTCCAAATCTAGGTCTGGATTAAAGCAGAGTGCGACACGTGTCGAAATCTCATAAAACTCATCTTTTTTTGGCTTTTCTTCTCTTAAGCGTGCGCGCCTATCATTTCTGATCTCCCAGGAGATCATTTCTGATCTCCCAGGAGATCATTTCTGATCTCCCAGGAGATCATTCTTGATCTCGAGGAGATTATTTCTGATCTCCTAGGAGATCAATAAATTTTCAAAAATTTTTGAATCAAAATGATCTCTCGGGAGATCAAAAATGATCTCTCGCGAGATCAAAAATGATCTCTCGCGAGATCAAAAATGATCTCTCGGGAGATCAAAAATGATCTCCCGATGAAAATAATCTATGATCTCCCGGGAGATCAAAAAACTTCTCAAAAATTCTGAATAAAAAGATTGATCTCCCTTTTTGATCTCCCGGGAGATCAAAAAGTTTGATCACCCGGGATCAAAATAATCTCCTAACGTGGACTTGGCTTTGATAAATTTTTGATCTCCTGGGAGATCAGAAATGATCTCCTGGGAGATCAGAAATGATCTCCTGCGAGATCAGAAATGATCTCCTGGGAGATCTGTGGGGAATGTGAGCTAACAAACCCGACCAGAGAACCCGTTGCAAATATGAGCGAGAACCTGTGCGACCGCGTTGAGTGGTATGCAAATACGCAATAGAAAATACAATGCAGAAAATCACACCCAACAAGATTAGAAATGAACTCCTGGGAGATAAGTGCGCGCTTAAGAGAAGAAAAAAGCTAGTTTTATGAGATTTCGACACGTGTCGCGCTCTGCTTTAATCCGGACATAGATTTGAAAACGAAACCCGGTTCCAAAAATTTCGCCTAAAGAAGACGTAAATCTCACGGCTCACCAGTCCGCATCGTCATCACCGACTCGTCGGCGCCGCCCCTCTAATACTCCACGCATCTCCCAGTCTCAATTTCAGGCATTAAAGCTCTGCATTTTCGCATAACCTCTGCTCCGCTCACTGTCTTCACTCTCCAAACTCCATCAGATATTCGGCAGTCGATTTCAGTTTTCTATTTTAACTGACAGTCATTTTTAGGTTTTCTATTTAGCCGACAGTCATTTTTAGCCAAAGCTCAGAGTGAATACTTAACTATTGCATTTAATTTAGGTTTTCTGTTTTCTCGATTCATGTTTAATTGTTATTGTCATTGATTCATTTACTTTTCTACTTTCTCGATTCATTTACTTTGCAGTCATTGATTTAGTTTACATAATTTCAGTCATTTAGTTTACTGTTTCTACTTATTCAATTAATCACTGCTACTATTTTTCAATTAGTTAACAAGTCATTATTTTCTGAGTTGTTTACAAATCATTGCTACTGTTGTTCACAAAAATATTTGGGCCTAATTAGGGGATTTCATTTCACATATTATAAGGTCTTTTTCTTGGTTGTTTACCTCTTCAACTGAGAAGATAACCATCTTAGTGTGATCCATTGACCATTAATGATTGTTAGGGGCGGAACACTACAAGGCTCAGACAGTTATATTGCTTGAAACTCATAGCTTCTATGTCAGAGGTAAATATTGCTTCTAAATTGAAATTCTCTCCTTTAATCTTTTGAATGTTGCGTTCTATACTTAGAAAATTTGTTTGATCTATCAAAAAAATTGTTTTGATTTCCCTCAATTGTAGTTGTGGTCATAAGTTCAATCTTATTTGATGGATAAATTTCCTGCAAAAACAACTCCGAATAAAAAATCAGCTGAATAAGAAAAGACCAAAAGACCTCGATTGGAGTTTAAATTAGAGAACTTACCCTCTGATCTAGGCTTGAGACAACTAATAACAAGTTATGAAGCTAATTTTCAAGATTCAATACGAAGATATTTACCGAAATATGTGTACTAGAAAAGTAGTTTGCTAGTGAGTATGTAATTTGACTTTTATTTTGATTAACTCGCTTCTTTTTTTTTAATTAGAAAATTATATAATTAGTTATTTTTTGTATGATGCCAGGGTCCAACCTAAATCCTAGTTCCACCATTGTCCACATGTTTGCGCAAGTGGCGGGCACCATGGGCGATACCTCCCTACTGGAGGAGCACATCAGGCGGGGCGAAGACAACATAAGGCGGAGCGAGGAAAGCCTCTAGAAGGATCAAGAAGACCTGTGGGCCGCCCGCGATATCACTTGGAGGGCTTGTCATCCTAGCCGCCCGCAACGTCGTGATAATGGACCTGTACGTCGCGAATGAGGCCACTAACACCTTTCAATTTTTGTTCTTTTTGATGCCAGATATAATTTTTGTGCTCGCGACCCCCTGAGTCTCAGCAAGGGCAGTATCCCTCTCCCGAGTCCCCGTCGGCCTGGAGCAAGGGCAGCATCCCTCTCCGGAGCTCCTGTCGGCCTGGAGCAAGGTCAGCAGCCCTTCCTCCTGAGTTTTCTCTCTCAAACTCACTTTAGGGCTTGGAGGAAGAGGAAGCTCCAACGTAAGCTTGGAACATTGTTTGACGACGGTGTGCGCCGCTTGGAGGAAGAGGAAGCTCCAAGATAAGCTTGGAACATTGTTTGGCGACTCGAATACCCAGGTGGAGGCCAACTTCGTGTAGGAGCAGTCGCTACGACCGAGCCTCGTCAAGTTCATGCAAGTCAAAATGCCTCTAAAACACGCGTCAAGGGTAACAATTATTTTCTTGGGCAAGTGAAGCCCTTATTTTAGCATGTTTGCATGAAAGCCCCCACCGATTGGTGGAAGAATGGTGCTTTTCAACGGGTTGATACATTTATTCTCGTTTATTAAATTGCATTTAGAATTCGGAAGCCTGAGTATGGAATAAGCATGCTGTGTGAAGTCCATCTAGACAAGTTGGTCTAGATTGGTGATGTTTGTTGTGCTTACCGAGAAGACTCCGTGGAATTTGTGTGGTTGTGGATTCTGGGGGGTCTGCACGGCGCTGCAGGTAGTATTGGAGGTATGCTCCAGGAACACCCTAATTGCTTTGTTAGTGTGCGAAGCAGGTCTCTCGGGGACCGTTGGGCTAGCGTGCCGAGTTGTGCGCATGGAATGCCCAACTTTGGTGGTCGCGAGTGCCAACCTCGGAACATAACATTGGTTATGTCGCGTACGGGAAAGGGGAGGCCGGCCCGCGTTGAAAGTGCACAATGTGTCTCTGAGTATTCTCTAGGGGGGGGGGGGGGGTGAATAGAGTTTTAAATATTTTCTACCCTAAATGTACACACACAATAAAACTATTAAGTAGTATGCAATCAACACTACCAAAACAGAATAAAGTAAATGCAGGAAATATAAATACAGAAAATAGTAAAGAGGGACAGCACAGAAATTCAATCCAGAAAACACATGATTTTTATAGTGGTTCCCCAAAATGTGGGTAGTCCACTCTTCTACCTTCCTCGTAGGATTGCACTAACTGTGCCTGAGTCTTTTGATAAGGAGACTCTCAGAACCACTGAGTATTTTAATAAGGAGACTCTTAGAACCACTGAGTCTTTTGATAAAGAGACTCTTAGATCCACTGAATCTTTTAAAAGAGAGATTAATAAAACTCTTTTACAGTTGGTGAATAAAGAAGAAGAAAAAGAGAAAGAGGAAAATAGAATTCTGCTTTCAGAATTCTTCAGAAGCTATTTCTTTTAAACTACTGCTTCTGTTTATCACTGAATTTGAATATAATGAACCCTTCCTTATGATTGTGATGATTGCAAGGGTTATTGACTTGATCCTTATTCTCTGAGCACTTCTTGTAAATGTGCTACTGTGTGATGAAGAAGAAGAAGCAGCTATGATATTTTCCTGTGCAGAGATATAACTTTTTTCTGTCTTGGGGTTGAAGGAGGAAGAAGAGAAAGCCCTATTCGACAGATCGTAAAATATGTGATCAATCTGTTGTTTTTCTTCTTTTGGGCTGTCCTGAAAAGGAATTCCTATTGGGCAGTTGATTTCCCTTCCTTCTTTTGTTCCCGACCCGTCCATCAAATTTGAATACATTTCAAGAATATTTTTGCTGTCTCCTGGAATACTTCATTCTATTCTTGACAATAAATGAGCCGTTGGAGAATTTTCTTCAGCATTGTGGACCTTTTGAAAAGGTATTAAAAGGACAGCTGAAAAAGCTTCCATTTCACATTGTATTCGACGATGCGTCAACTTCATCATTCTTCATATCGACGCACCTCTGAGTTCTTATAGGAGTAGCTTCGAATTTCATCTTAGCTCTGGCTGAACACAGATGTCAACGTTGCGTCGATTACTTATCGACGTATCCGTCGAGTTGAAGGCTTGTACTTGAACTTCATCTTCTACGTCGAATTGAAGTCAAATTCTAAGATGGCTTCGACAGGCTCTTCCTTCTGCGTCGAGTTCCTTTCGACGTTGCGTCGACTTGACTTATACTTCGACAAGCTAATTGAGTTGCTTCGACATTCAGTCAGAGTTATGTCGATATCTAGTCAAAGTTGAGTCGACTTCTATTCGACGCAAGTTTTAACTCAACTGAATTTGTGCTTATCTTGACCTGGTCTTGACACTCTAAGGTGAGTGTGACATCCTAAGACATCTAATGACCAATCTACCCTTTCTATACAATGTGGGTAATACAACCTAACTGATTAAATCACTTTGAGTAATTTGTTAGATAAATCACAAATGTTTTTCCCAACACGCATCATTGTCGTTGATTGGCACGACGATGTGAGCAACAGAAAAGCGCTGAACTGTACCCGCACTATATTGTCTGGCTAAAGTGCCTAATGTACCTGACTTTCGTCATTGGTATAGGAGAGAGTCGTGGCTTGTGTCTGACTAGTAATGCTCAAGCAGAGCCATCCGGTCTGGGACTAAATGGTGGTGAAACTCATGGAGTTTATCGAATTGGGTGTGTAATGCACTAGTGATTGTCTGTGCTGGCAAAAGGTGGGACCCTGGGAAATCCGGTACACCGATAACGTGCCCTGAGTGCATGAGACGTTTGGCCGATCGTGCAAATATTTGTGATGAGTGGTGCTTAAGTTGCACATACTTCTTTTATGTAAACATGTTATTAGCTTGCAGGGAAAGAGCACCGCCACCCCGAGGAAGGGGTGAGGTCGTTATAATTGGGTCAGCTAATGCTGATTGTTGCCTTGTTTGCCACCGCTTGGTGGAATGCTTTTGTGCATGTGCTGACGAGCTTAGTGGGAAGTAGCGGCTAAAGCCTTTTTGCAGAGCTGACCCTTGAAGGCCCAAGTGTGTTGATTAGTATTTTCATGTGTTGTCATCCTGCGTGCCAAAGTATGAAAATTACTATATTTTGTTAAACATTGATGTAAGGACTTAAGGCCACCCCCCCTCGCCCCCCATGTATGACTTTCATTCCTGATTATTTTTATTAGTGGACATTTCTCATTGAGTGCTTCTTTAAGTCTTTAAAGATTTCGCTAGAATGCAACTTTGAATTAGGCTGCGTTTTGAAATAAAAGAAATTCGGTCTCATTTAGTAACGTGTTCGTCTGTCTGTATAATTTGGCGTGGGGCCCCGACCGAACCTTCTGTTATATTATTTGCGATGGATGGGGGTGTTACAAGATATACTAGGGCCAACCGGTTCTTAGGGAGAATAGTTGATATAGAAAACAAAAAGAGATTTATTTATTGTCTTGATTTCTAGCGTTATAGAGATCAAAGTTTTGTAATCATTTCTATTGAAATAAAAATCATGTGTCTCTTTTTGTCTTTATAAATATCTCATTGCGTAACAAGTTGTATTCTTCAAAGGTTTTTATATTGATAAAATCAATTTTTAAAAATACCCTAATTCACCTCCTCCCCCTCCCCCTTCTAAGGGCATCTCACGTTCCAACAGTCAGTACTATACTGAAGACCAGAACAACATGACGTTAGAATGTTGATTGATGACCTAAGGATAGCTCTATGATGGTCTTATTCAACTCGCTAACAATTCATAGTCATCTCACTATAGTCGCCCTCTAGCAACTCACCCGGTCTAAGATCAACTCGCATTAACTTGTGCATGACCAACTTAAGCTTGCACTGGGGGCATCCACTGACACTTGTTTACCCCCTAGCCTTCGTTGCTTATAAATTCGACTCATTGTCGAGGGGAAGAGGCAAGGACATCGCCCCACAGAGATTCTCACCTAAAATTTGCGAGCACTCTAGCGTGTTCGTCCAGCTCGCGTCTCCCCCCAACCTAACATTACATTTGATTTGGGAGTGAGAGTTCTTATAGACTCCTGGGTGTGAGGCGGGACCTCCTAGCTGTGACTACCCTTTGTACTTCTCGTTCACTTTTCTCTCTCTATGGACTCTACTTTGATGGGTCAGCTAACTCTGCTATTTTTAGTGAGCTTAAATTTGCTTTTTTATGAATACATTATTAAAAAATTTAAGTAGACTAAACAAATGAACATAACATATTAACAAATCCAATAAAAAATGTAGTTAAAAAAACATAACATATTAACATATTTAAATGATTATGAAAATTTATGGCTCCACCAGCTACACCAACCTCACCGTAGTACTCAAAGTTGCGTTAATGGCAGACCCGGCGAGACGTACAAAGGTACAGCTGTCCATAGTTTGGGGCCGAATCACATTTATGAGCGACGCCACTGTCCCATGATCACATGGCTCTCTTTTATTTCGTTTTTTTTTTTCTATTTATTAATTTAATTATATAAAAACCTAAAAATGTCTAAACGCATACATTCGATTGTTCCCTATCTAGATGATCTCCTATCGTATATTTATGTGGTTGTAATTACAATTAATTTACTATATTGTCGAGGTAGTATGTTCCGAGTCAACTGTTTATCTACATACTAATTAAAAAAAAATATTGACGCTCCTACGGTCCGATCGAACTGAACCGTCTCAGCTCGGAAGAGAGAGTCGGGCGCGCAAACAGTCACGGAATAAACCAACAGGTGATGACCAGACGTTTTACGTGAAAAAAACGGAAGGGAAAAAATCACGGAGCCAGATCGGGGCTGACCAATTCCAATATCTTTCAAAGTTGTTACAAATAGTGGTTTCACTAGGGTGACAGACCACCGCTCGTTATAATGAGTTATCGGGATCTCTGGAGTTGCTTGGAACGGTGGGCAGAGAAGCGCGCTAGAGAGCAGTCTGGAAGGATGAACGCAACAACGAAAGCTTTGAACTCGAAGCACAAAGTTGAAGGAGATCTTCGAGCCGTCTCTGATGGGACCTTCGAGGACCGAAGGAGATCTTCGAGTTGTCTTCAAAGAGAACTTCGAACACCGAAAGAGATCTTCGAACACCGAAAGAGATCTTTAAACGCCGAAGGAGGTCTTCGAACGCTGAAGGAATTAGTCTTCGAGATGATCATCGATCAACGAAGGAGATCTTTAAGAAATCTTTGAGGGAAGACTCATGAGCTCTCTCTGATGCTGAATGAAGTGTCCTTAAATGAGAGTACATGCCCTTTTATAGATTTTAGGGGGTGGGGGAATTAATTGCATCACCTTAACTTCTGAACGGGAGAATGAGAGCTCTCGATTGGGGCACACAGATCACCGATTTTTGGCTTATGACGTTAGTGGCACCCCAGCGGCCTAGATGTCCTGGGTGTCCCGGTCGACCCAGTCTGTGAGACAGTGATGGGAGCATGCGGTGGTGTAGAGGTTGTTGGAACATGTGTTCTGCATCTTTCATGTTGGATAATGACAAATCTCAAGTTGTATTTGATCATACATGCTTTGGGTATAGTGTGCACGTTTATAGGTGTGAAGTCGTACATGAACTACAACATTGTGAGTTACCGTCGGCGCTAGTAATACCGCCGCACGCTAGCTTGGATTACACAAGACGACTGGACTTGCTCGAGACTAAGGCAATATCAGATAGACATGTCTCATATCGTCTAGACATGTCACCGATCGTCTAGACGACCTACCGCTGGCGCCAGAGCTAATGCGGTGCGCTAACAGTATCGACGTGAAGGTGCATATCACCTGGATGACTGCATATCAACTATAAAAGGATCATATACCCTAGACATGTCACCGAACATCTAGACGACCTACCGCTGGCGCTAGAGCTAACGCGGCGCGCTAACGGTGTCGACGTGAAGGTGCAAGTCGTTTGGATGACTGGTGTGTCGGCTAAAAGTAGATTATATCGCCTAGACGCTACTGTCGGGCGTTAGCAATACCGCTGGTGCTAACAATATCGACTAGACAACTTATGTCGCCTTGAAGGGAGTGTCAACCAGACAACACATATCAACTAGATGCTTGAGCTACAACTAGCGTTGACACTACAACCGAGCATTAGCCATATAGAATACAAAGAAGGATCGATTGGACGAGCTTATGTCTGCTAGAAGAGGATCAGATCGACTAGACACTACTGTCACGCGCTACTACTAACGTGTAGCGCTACCTTGTAGTCCATGTCAATGATCCATATGCTCAAACGCGGAAAGTGGTGGCGACCAGAAAAGGAAATGCTGCTACCGCTCCCCGGTAACGATTACTGCCCCGCGGTAACTCTAATGTACAAGGAAAGGTCTGCCACCTTCCTAATCGGCAGACGACCAGTTGTCCAAGTTTCTAAATCAAATGAGGCTATTGCGCCGCGCTAGCGGGAACGCTCCGCGTTAACTAATTCATACAAGGAAAGCTCCCCCGCCTTCCTTTCATGGAGCAAGACAGCTGTAAGAAGCCACCTATACGGAGGCTACCGTCGCGCGGTAACCTACCGCTGGAGGTAGCTTAATGAAAGTTCGTACAAAGCATTTCTATTTCTCTTGAGTTAGTGAGACAAACAAAAGAATGGCAAAGGGTTTCTGAGCCACCTCTGCAGCAAGGACCTACCGACTTAAGAAAGAGAAAATAGAACTTGCACCTTCCCATTTATGAACGAAGATCTCCGGAGAGCACATACAAGAGAGATAATCAGAAGTTGTTGGATTTTCTATACATCATTCAAAATGACAACATATCAAATATGCGCAGCGGAAATGAACAAGAACTTGCGATTTCATGAATTAAGAAATAAGAAAAAGGAAATACATTGCAATACTTGAAGGGGATTGAGTCAATACTCAACCAAGGTGCTCCACAACTGAAATCCCGAAGAACGGTCGTTGAGTCCCAAGCGCAGAAATCAATCGGCGCCTCTACGGGAGTCCACACGAGCGTTGAAGAACTCTAGCTTCTTGTCGCATAAGAACTAGGTCGGAGAAGAAGAGCCCTCTACCTCTCCCACGGACTGCTAGGTCCGACGATAGTGAGAGGCGGCGGCGACGGGATCGATCGATCGGAAATCTTCCATCGAAACTTCGTGGAACCCTTCCGTCTCTCTCAGAATCGCAAAAGAAAATATATCGCACTTAGGGCATAAAATCGGGATCTATTTATACCCCATGTGAGAGAGAAAATCTATATGCACACCCACGACCAGAAATGGAGTAAACAGAATTCGTCGAGTGATCATGAATTCGTCGAGCCATGAATTCATCGAGACACCATGAATTCGTCGAGCCATGAATTCGTCGGGTTAGTCGAGTCAACATGGATTCATCGAATCAACATGGATTCGTTGAGTCAACATGGATTCGTCGAATCAACATGGATTCGTCGAGTCAACATGGATTCGTCGAGTCAACATGGATTCGTACATTCGACGAATTGAGGTAAGAGTCGTCAAGACATTCTCGACGACTCGTCTCGAAAACTTGCCAACATGCTCCATACAATATTCCCAATACCCGTGGAGCATTTAGTTGACTCAACCCAACTCCAATAAGTCGTAGGATTGGTCCTTCACTCATATCCAATATGAGTAAGGCCAACACAATTTTTCCTCTAACTTCTCCAAACACTCTTGTGTGTGACCTCATAGGCTCATATCGGGTTGGTAGTGAGAGTAAATGCTTGATCACTTCCAGATCACCTTGGAAACACCAACAGTCTCCCACTTGATCTTCATCGTATCAAACAAAAGTCTCACAAACAATAAGCGGTATCTAGCAATACATCATTGCTACCCAAGCAATAAGAGTTCATAACTCAACAAGCCTGTCTTGACCAATATATCAATGTTGTCATGTCCCTTTGTCCCTTACATCCGGATAGAACTAGAGGCATGGACCGTGTCACCCTCATAATTGTTCAATCCTAGTTTCCTGATCTAGAATAGACCTTAAGAGAGTGGTAAACTAAATATCACATATTGGCTCAACCCAGCATGGCCATGCATTTCTCGGTCTCATTCCATCAAGGGGCCCATAGATGTAACTCCTGTCATAAAGGAGGACAAATCCCATATCTGTCCATACACAAACACCCAAATGAATCGTAACATATCCAATAACCACCCTTATCATCAACCTTTCTCAAGGAAGAATTTAGATGACATCAAAGTATGCTCTTCCTTACTTGATGAATGCTGTGACTTCAGGTCAAAGAACTACAAACACCATTGTCAGTTGAGACATACTTGTGACACGTTCATATAACAATCCACACTAGTCTCAAGGTGGGTCTGTCCAGTACAACTTGTTCACTAATAAGTACCCATGTGACGACTTGATAACACAATATCATGAGCTATGAGAACCGGTCATCAGTCAACGCAAATGCTAGTCTTAATGTATCATCATTGCCATTCATGTTCTAAGATGATACTCCGACCAGGGACCATTTAAGAATGAAGCTTCTAGTAAACATTGGCCCTCACATTCAAGTCACGCACTTGAATTCCTATGGAAGCAAACATTCTAAGGGCATCTATTATGCTAATTAATCTATCATATAGAAACAATTGACATAATACAAGAACTTGCCATAAATGTAAAATGAAAACACAGTACAAATCACAATTCATCAAATGAATAAACAACCAACAAACATATAATCCACAAGGCTCCCACTAAAGACGATCGTTCAGGTATCTAATGTAACATCCCCCAAATGACTAGACCCCTAGGACGGTTTTGTCATGACTAGGTCATGACAAAACCCTAGGATGCGCAAAGAGAACATAAGAACTTAGGCTTAAGGCAAAAATCGCCATGGTCTTCGGATAATGATTTCCAGTTGCCAAGCCTAAGGTTGGCCATAGGGCATCGCCGTGACCCATGACCCCACCATGACATGTCTAACCCAGTAAAGGGGTCCCCTCGTAGTACCTCAATTGCCCAACCGTAGAAAGAAAAGAGTATATTGTATATAGCACTAGCGCCGACGCTAGTGGCTAGCGTTAGCAGTAGTGGTGATTTAGGTGAACCGATGAGACAAACATTGAACCGCTGAGACGAACCAAATACCGTCGAAACGCTAGCGCTGGAGGTAGTGGTAGCGCCTGACGGTTGCCGAACCGGCAAGCGTTATGCCGTCGAGGGGCTAACGCTGGCGCTAGCTAAATCGACAGGGGACGGTCTGTAAGACCCCCCCTCCCCAAAACTGAACCCGGTTCAGGGAGGGGGGATCTTACTGCCCAAGGACGGCCACTAGCGCTTCCTGGGTGGCAGCGACCCACCCTCTCCAGCACTGAGTGGTCGCCTTGTCAGGCACAAGAATCACAACAGCACATCAGATTCACATAGCGGAAGCAATAAAACAGGGAAAACTAAGCACACAGGCACACAACTGATATATACATAAAGCAGAAAAAGGCCGAAGCCTATTGTTTAGTACATCTGCCTCGGGGGCTACACATAACTATAACAAAGTGCTCTTAAACTAGTCCTACACTCTAGGACTCACGTCGCGGAAAATAGGGGGCGAGACCGGAGTATCTGATTGGGCCATCTCTAAGGCCAGTAACTCATCCTGCGGCGCGGGGGATTCACGCTGTCCCATTTCCTGTGATTGGTTATAAAAATAACCGTTACTCACAGAGCTAAGTAGAAAACACATCCCCTCCCCGGATCCGTATCCTGGGGCGGGCTAAAGGACATGAGTAAATAGCCGAAGCAAGGTAGAGGGTTAGCAGCAGGTAAAGCATATATACGTATATATATCTATAATGCCTACCAACCATAATTTCCGCGAGGTGATATGGATGTGCGGTACGAAACGACGACAACACTAACTCGCGCATACCCGCAACCAGGTATTCAAACCTGTACACACAAAACTCTGTGTCGACACTGCTTGGACCACTTTGCTTCAAGCGGGGTTGCGGGCCTCGCCGATGTGGCCGTCGGTGACAGTGGCCAGTCCTGCCACTTCTGAATGTAGTCATACTGTATCACTCAGGCCCTCTCGTTCAACTTGGTGTACTAACTGGATGTGAGCGACATCCGGTGATTCCGAGATTTAGGCCGACCAGCGGAGGCAAAACTGCGGGTTCGGAGTGGTGATAACCCGTCGTGCACATCTACCTGTCGCCATGAGTCGTCAACCCACCCGCACCGGTACGAACGGTCTGCGGGCGTGACCGACCCGCCACTTCCAAAACAATCTTCAAAAGCTTAAATTCAGGAGCAAGCGCTCTAAAACTTGACGCGATGTTCTTACTCGACCGGTCACCCGACTCTTGACCGGGAGGATCGGTGGTAAGAGGGCTCCTTATTTGGGGTTAACTTAGGAGGAGGGACTCAACTCCAGGTTTTCCCCAACTAAGGCCTCACAGAAAGGAGGAGAAGCATCGCTTGCCAGCGTCGGACTGCGGTTAACACTAAAATATAATTAAAGTGTGACATAAGCAGAAAGAAAGGCCGAAAGCAGGGGACGAAATATCAGGACCAGTACGAGACTGGAGAATTGAAAGTATAGAAAGCAGTAAATAAAGGACCAGTGCGAGACTAGATTACTGGAAATGAACGAACAGAAATATAAGTAAGGGGACCAGTGAGTGCTGGATTTAAAGAATAATTGCTGAAAGTAAAAGCAGAGGGACCAGTGCGAGACTGGATTTAAAGAATAAATGCCGAAAGTAAAAGTAGGGGGACCAGTGCGAGACTGGATTTAAAGAATAAAACCCGAAAGTAAAAGCAGGGGGACCAGTGCGAGACTGGATTTAAAGAATAAATGCCGAAAGTAAAAGCAGGGGGACCAGTGCGAGACTGGATTTAAAGAATAAATGCTGAAAGTAAAAGCATGGGGACCAGTGCGAGACTGGAGAGCATAATAAATAAAGGGTTAGTAGTCCAATCACTCCATAACAGGTGGATTCAAAGTCGACTCCGTTCTTAGGAGGAAGTTCCATTCAATCCCCGTTCATAGGGGTCTTTTCTCCGTTCATAGGAGTTTACTTAGATTTTTAAGAGATTACTTATATTTCGTGGAATTCCTTATTTCTTGGTTCATATTTTAAGTATTTTGATGTTATTTAATTGCGGTGTCGCCACGCAATCGAACTGAATCTCCGTGTGCCTTAAGTTCGTCGAACTGAACATTTGTTACTGATTCGTCGAACAGAAACAAGACTTTCGTCGAACCCAGGCTGGAGTTCATCGAACTCGATGAAATGAACTGAAAACTTTCTGGAGAATTTGATTCGTTGAGCTGAGAAGGACTTTCGTCGAACTGAAGCACGCCATTCGTCGAACTCAGGATGGAGTTCGTCGAATGCAGATTGAAGCACGTTGTTCGTCGAACTCAGGACGGAGTTCGCAGATTGAAGCACGTCGTTCGTCGAACTCAGGATGCCATTCGTCGAACGCAGATTGAAGAACGCTGATCGTCGAACTCAGGACGGAGTTTGCAGATTGAAGCACGTCGTTCGTCGAACTCAGGATGAAGTTTGTCGAACGCAGATTGAAGAACGCTGATCGTCGAACTCAGGACAGAGTTCGCAGATTGAAGCACGCCATTCGTCGAACTCAGGATGCCGTTCGTCGAACGCTGATTGAAGCACGCCGTTCGTCGAACTCAGGATGCCGTTCGTCAAACGCAGATTGAGTTCGTCGAACACAGAGCCCTGAAATTTTCTTAAGTTCTAACAGCCTAAAACCTTGTAAGAGAATTTGAAAATAGCAATACTTCTCCTAAAAATCCAAAAAAAATACAGTCGGTGCCCCTTAGAGTGGGGAACATTTTCTATGTTGGGGGTTTTAGCCAAAAGTACCCCATTTCCTCTCAGGAACATAAGGAAGGGGAAGGGGGCTTGGTGTGCAAATAGAGGAAAGGGAGAGAGCAGGGGGCGTCGCACCGGGCGCACTCCTGGAGTTCCCACATCGAATCTGCGGTGGATCCGCTGTGGGGGGGGGGGGCACATATGTTGAGGCGGTGGCGGGAAAATAGGATAGAGGAGCCGCCCGATCTTCCGTGGGAGATCGGATGACTCTCGCTATCTCAGCGGGAGGCGGCCACTGTCGCCGCCAGGCAGCGGCGGCTGGTGACAGCGCCACCCCCGGTCGGTGTGCTAGGGGCCGGCGAGCACTCTGGTGATGGTCCGGCGGCCAGGTGCTGCCGGCCATCACCGGGATATAGAAGGAAAGGGGGCGGGGCGGTGGTGCAGGCTTCATGCGCCATGCAGGCTTGCTGCGCCACCGCCCCCTGCTGGGGGAGCCTCCCCTACCGCCCATGACCGGGACGCTAGGGGGGGGGGGGGCAATCCTCCGGTCGGGGTCCGGTAGCATGGCGCCGCCGACCGTTGCCGGGGAGGACTTTTTCCCGTACAGGAAACGCAGGGAGGGAGGGGGAGAGTGTGGGTGCTGCCGGAGGCGCGTCCTCCGACGCCCCTACCGCCGTCCCTTGTCGGAGCAGAGGTCCCCCGGTGGGGACCTGCTCCCCCAGCGCCACCACCGGCATTGGGGGTGCATCTCTCACGGCCAGCACCTCCACCCGCGCCTGGGCAAGGCTCGGGGTGGTGCTCGCGGCGCTTCGGCGACGGGGAAGGGAGGCCGACTGCCTTAGGGAAGTAGGAAGGAGGAGGGGGAGGTTTCTACCTGTAGGGGAGGGGCTCGGTACGTAGAGGGGTGGCTTGCCATGGAGAGGAGGTGGCGGCGGCAGTTCGTCTGGGAAGAGCTCTGGCAGGGGTGGGGGAAGGTTGGCCGGCTGGGGAAGGAGGGGGTTGAGGAGGGGGGTTGTGCATTCAGGAAGGAGGCTAGGCCCCTCCTTTTATAAGGGAAGAGGGAGGCCTCCCCTCTCCCTTCCTTTATCCCACGTGGGTTAAAGGGCGGGATGGGTGGGGGAAGATATTTTCTCCCCCCTCCCTTGCCCTAACAGGGGTCTGCCTATTCATGGGCAGGCCCCTTCCTCCTGGGGGAGAGATTCTCTCTCCTCCCCCCTTTTCCTTTCTTTTCCCAAGGTTTTCATGCTTGGGAGGGGGGGGGGGGGGGGTTTACCAAGGTCAACTTAGGGTGGGGTCCTCCATGGATCCGAGGATCCACCAAGATATACTGGGGCCGATTCCGAGTTTGCGCGTTCCGTATTTCGTGCGTTGTGCCGAGGCGGTCTGCATAATCCCAAATGGGCATATTCTCCATATGACCTCGGATTGATGATCAACGAGTTCCATGACGCTCGTGTGGACTATACAAGTCTAACGAAACTGACGAAAGTCGAATCTAGGTACATTTGGTCACTGTACCCCAATGACTTAGTTACGACGCGCAATAATACCCAAAATGGTCATTTTCTCCAAACGACCTCAGATTGGAAAGGGATGAGCTCCATTATACTCGTATCGGTTATACAAGTCTAACGGAACTGACGTAAGTCAAATCGGGGTACATTTGGTCACTATACTCCAACGACTTAGTTGCGGCGCGCAACAATACCCAAAATAGTCGTTTTCTCCAAACGACCTCAGATCGGAAAGGGACGAGCTCTATTACACTCGTATTGGTTATACGGGTCTAACAGAACTGACGGAAGTCAAATTGGGGTACATTTGGTCACTGTACCCCAATGACTTAGTTGCGGCGCGCAACAATACCCAAAATGGTCATTTTCTCCAAACGGCCTCGGATCGAAAAGGGATGAGCTCTATTACACTCGTATTGGTTATACGAGTCTAATGGAACCGACGGAAGTCAAATCGGGGTACATTTGGTCACTATACCCCAACGACTTGGTTGCGGCGCGCAACAATACCCAAAACGGTCATTTTCTCCAAACGACCTCGGATCGGAAAGGGACGAGCTCTATTACACTCATATTGGTTATACTAGTCTAACGTAACTGACGGAAGTCAAATCGGGGTACATTTGGTCACCGTACCCCAATGTCTTAGTTGCGGCGCGCAACAATACCCAAAATGATCATTTTCTCCAAAACGACCTCGGATCGGAAAGGGACGAGCTCCATTACACTCGTATCGGTTATACGAGTCTAACGGAACTGACGGAAGTCAAATCGTAGTCCCCTAGTACACCATCCTATATTGGGTCATTCTCTATCGCCCGGGCCTATTTTTATTGGGCTCACTAGGTCTAGTGACCCAATAAAATTTGGGATGTTACAATCCAATAAAAATAAAGGGATTTTCATCCTCGAAAATTGCCTAAAGTAGGGGGTAAAAGGACATACCTGGGGAAAGAGTGCCGGGTATTTTTCCTGAACGAGCGTCTCGGGTTCCCAGGTAAACTCCTCGCGTCCACAGTTTGACCACAAGATCTTGACCATCGTGATGGTTTTGTTCAACAGTTCCTTGATCTTGGAGTCTACTATCCTTACCGGTTCGAGTTGGACTGATCGGTCAGATTGCACTGTCGTTGGTGGCACGGGAAGATGCTGCTCTGGTTGGCGAAGGACACGTCTTAGCGAGGAGACGTGGAATACGTCGTGAAGATTTCCCAGATCTGTTGGATCGTGTGACGCCCTTAGAGGGGGGGGGGGGGGGGTGAATAAAGGTGTGTTTAAATTATAATTTCTAACTTAAGAAATTTTTAAACAAATTTTACTTTTCTAAAAATTACTTATAAAAAAAATTCAAACCAATGTAATTTTTAAATTAATTCAAACATAAATTTCTAAGTTAAAGATTAAGCAACCAAATTTGCAATTAAAGAAAAAGTCATAATTTTTTAATCATGAAATTCACATACAATAAAAATGATCTTAACAATGCTTAAGATCAAGGCACAAATATGATAATAAACTTTTAACAATTTGAGTTTACCAATCCTTCTCCCAAGGATCAGAAGGCTATCACTCGACTCTCCCTAGACCAAGCCCAAGCCTACTAGACGTAGCACATAAGGCCACAATTTCCTACCAAGCCACGCAAGGACTTGGACGCTCCGCACAAGGAAGCGATTTTCCCCTAAGCCATGCAAGGACTTAGACGTCACGCACAAGGAGACGATTTCCCTACCAATAGAAAGTGAAATGTATATAAATGAAAATACAAAATCAAATGAAGTACTCCCTAGAAATTCAGATCTCTGAAAGGAAGGTTAAAGGCTCGAGATGATCGTTGATGTAGAAGCGCGTCCGATCTCGTCTTCAATTTCAAACCTTCTAAGCACAAATGGGAGTTGATAAGGTTCTGGAGCTCTCTGATTCATATGCACTCAGGAAAGGACTTAGAATTTTCAAAGCTTGGAATGCACGAACAAAACAAACTAATTTATAGTTTTTCACTGTCGCCTGGGCGACATCGCTGTCGGAATTACGACAACGCCAAACTACCGCTCGTCGTGCTATCGTGCGGGCTGTTGCTGTAACTTCTGTCTTGTCGCCTGGGCAACATCGCTGTCGGAATTCTGACAGCGCAAAACTACTGCTCGTCGTGCTGTCATGCGGGCTGCTGCTGTAATTTCTGTACTATTGCCTGGGCGACAGTAGATGTCGGAAAATTCCGACATCGAAAGTCTCCATATAGTTAAATTGAGCTCCAATCAGAATTGTGAACATCTCATACCTGTTACCTGCACACCATCAATAAAAATAGAATCAAATACAAACGTGATTTTGTTATTATCAAACCGGAAGAGTGCGAAACGCATGCTCCAACAATCTCCCCCTTTTGATAATAACAAATCCATATAAAAAGAAATCATGTCTATTTAGGTTGTTGTGTTTAACATATGGTGTGTGCACAAAAAAAGAACATGATATATTCCTCTAAAATGTAAGCTCCCCCTAGATGAATGCTCCCCCTAAATGAATGCTCCCCCTAAATGTTATAGTAAATTGAAATGATGTATTGTTTAGGTGGAAGATTTAGGTGGAATTGTTCTTATTGTTCTTTGATTTCTTGAATATACTTATAATTCTCCTCCTTTTGGTATTAGCAAAAGTTAATTTGAAATGAATGAGTAATTCTTAAGGGAAGAGATAGGATGTAGAAAATAAGAGTAAGCGGAAGCACTTGTGTTGAAAATGATTGAAAGTCTTGAAATAATAGTAATATGCCATAGTATTGAATAAACTCATGAAGAGATGGTATAACCATATGAAGTAGTAGAATAAAAAAAATAACTTAAACATGATTAATGTCATTTTAAAGTATCATAGAAAGACACAATTGTGTATAGAAATTTGGAATCTTTTCGGTCCAATTCTCATGAGATGAAGGTTTATATAACATAATGATGTGTACAAGTGTTGCTTTGATCAAACATATGAAATTATTTAATTTACATGATCATTGGAATAGAAAACATAATATAAGCATATAAAAACAACTTTGACCTTGAAGATATAGCACAGTAAGAATAGAATACCATTTTTTTCTTTTGCACAAGACACTTTACAATTCTTTCCAAGATGCTCAACCTCACAATGCTTATTAAGACTTATCAGGAGGGTAAGTAGTGCTTGGTGGAGTATCCTTATCCTCAATTTAAACTTTTTGTTGATCACATATTTTGTGATATCTTAACTTTGTAGTTTGTATAGATATTTATATATAGTTTTATTTTTAATTGACCAAGGATCTCCGAATTCACTTGAATCGCAAAAGATGGTGTATATTTGGTTGTGCTAACAAATCAAGCTTGAAAGTAGTATTTATGAAATGCTATTGTATTAGTTAAAGCAAACATGATTCATGTATATATTAAATAGAAAGACACATGTATGGATCAAAATAAGTGAACGTGATAGCTCATTATTATATATAAACAATTTCTCATACTTAGAGGCATGCGAAAACAATTTTCAATAGTCTAAACCACTTAGCAGGAGTGTCAATACTATGATAGAGTGGAAATGAAATCATATAATCATGTAAATAGCCATTTTTTAAAAAAGCACATGGTTTGGCATCAATTCATGAGTTGTGGCATTAATAATGACATATAACTAGTGTAGAGTATCAGAGAGACCAAAATTGAAGAGTATATTTCAGGCATGACTGTGTTTCTCAATCGGTTAGGCGGACTCGACGTGGAAAGGCTGTAAGACATGGATCTTCAGAGGACTGTCCAGAAAGTAGCAGGGCTGGATATGATGATTCTGAGTAGTTTCCAGCAGGTTGCTGCTTCTGACTGATATCGGAATTTTCCGACACTCACTATCGCCTGAGCGACAGTGAACTTACCCAGATTTCATTTTCTGTTTACTGAACTTTATCTTATGTTTATTTCTACTGTTTTTCTTGAACAATTTGTTTGAATTATTAATGATATAAGTCATTCAAATTCTATGTTTTGATTTAAAATGATGTTTTTCCATTGTTTTTACTTATTAAACTTGATTTGTCATATTGGATATGCTTAGTTTGAAATATCTAGGATTCCTAATTCAAGCCTTAACATTGAAAACCGAGAATCCGACAATGGTTTTGTGAATATATCGGCTAGTTGATTATCCGTTCCTATGAAGAAAATTTTAATCTGATTATTTTTAATGTGGTCTCTTATAAAATGATGCCTAACGTCAATATGTTTAGACCTAGAGTGATGAACCGGGTTTTAAGTTAAATCAATTGCACTTTTGTTATCGCACCATAGCTCTATAGTTTGTTGTTTAATGTTAAAGTCTTCTAAAGTTTGTTTCATCCAAAGAGCTTGTGCACAACAACTACCAAGTGCGATGTATTCGGCCTCGGTGGTTGAGAGGGCAACAAAATTTTGTTTCCTACTCGACCATGAAATGAGTGAAGGGCCTAAAAAGTGATAAGTGCCACTAGTGCTTTTCCTATCTAGTGAACAACCGGTATAATCAGAATCAGAATAGCCAAAAAGAGTGAAATCATCGCTATGCGAATACCACAAACCAAGTTTAGATGTGCCAATTAAATATCTAAAAATTCTTTTTACCGCTTTTAAATGTGATTTTTTGGGATCGGCTTGAAATCTAGCACATAAACAAACTGAAAACATAATATCTGGTCTAGAAGCGGTTAAGTATAAAAGTGAACCTATCATGCCTCTATATAAAGTTTGATCTATGGATGTTCCACTTTCATCTTTTCCTAATTTTAAAGAGACACTCATAGGAGTACTAGCTTGTTTAAGATTTTCAAATCCAATTTTTTTCAAAACATCATGTATATATTTTGATTGGTTTATAAAAATTCCATTATGTTTTTGAGTAATTTGAAATCCTAAGAAATAATTTAATTCTCCTACCATACTTGTAACGTCCCAAGGCCCTGGACTTACCATCGGGACAACGTCCACCGACTGCCTCGCCTGGCGACCGTTACCGGGCTGCAGCCCAAGCACCCCAACCCCTCTCCAGCCCACAGGCGGGTTGTTGGTGGCCACAGCCTCCCTTTGATGAGGCAAACTCGATAGTCAAGCATGCACCACGGGGACTTCCCAGGAGGTCACCCATCCCAGTACTACTCCAGCCTGAGCACGCTTAACTATGGAGTTCTTTCACTTCTCATCACCAATTGAGCTGCAGCTCAATTGGTGATGAGAAGTGAAAGAACTCCATAGTTAAGCGTGCTCAGGCTGGAGTAGTACTGGGATGGGTGACCTCCTGGGAAGTCCCCGTGGTGCATGCTTGACTATCGAGTTTGCCTCATCAAAGGGAGGCTGTGGCCACCAACAACCCGCCTGTGGGCTGGAGAGGGGTTGGGGTGCTTGGGCTGCAGCCCGGTAACGGTCGCCAGGCGAGGCAGTCGGTGGACGTTGTCCCGATGGTAAGTCCAGGGCCTTGGGACGTTACAATAAAAAGTGCACTTTTATTGTAACGTCCCAAAGCCCTGGACTTACCATCGGGACAACGTCCACCGACTGCCTCGCCTGGCGACCGTTACCGGGCTGCAGCCCAAGCACCCCAACCCCTCTCCAGCCCACAGGCGGGTTGTTGGTGGCCACAACCTCCCTTTGATGAGGCAAACTCGATAGTCAAGCATGCACCACGGGGACTTCCCAGGAGGTCACCCATCCCAGTACTACTCCAGCCCGAGCACGCTTAACTATGGAGTTCTTTCACTTCTCATCACCAATTGAGCTAAATTGTAACACCTCCCCTGTAATGACCATATAATATGGGTCCGGCCGGGACCCCACAACATATAACCGCCACAGCTTTAGTATTAAAAGATGATAATCACTACCCAAACTCATAACTCAGACAACACAGCGGAAAAATAAACTAAGCCACAGAGATTGTCCACTACAAAGGAGTCCAACTGGCCTTAAGGCCTTACAAAAATACAGTCCAAAACATCCAATAATCCATAAAGAAAGACATCCCAACCAAAGGGGAAAGATGGTTTTTCCCTAAACTACCTCGGCATGCAAGCCGGATATAACAAAGCACGAAGAAAGTAATGCAGGAAATCAAGTAATCACTTCATGAGGCTTAGGCCCTTTTGGCCGGCGCGCTGGGTCCAGCTTGCGATTCGTGCCCTGCAACCAAATCACAAAGAGCGGAAAACGAGGGTCAGCTATGGCTGACCACAAGCGGTGTAACAACATCCCTCCTCCCGGCCGTCCTAGCGGACCCCGGGGAACTACTTCACCCTGCAAGTCAGCACTTCGTATGCAAATGTACATAAGGGAAAGCAACATAAATACTGGCATGAGTGTCACACGCATCATCCACGTTTCTATGTTGAGCAGGTAATAAAAGGGGCCTAACAATGCAGAATGAGTGCAAGCCCGGGGTTTCACCCAAGGCGCCCTAATGCGTATGAATCTAACACATCATCATACATTACCAACACAAGGGTACTCATCACTTCCCCACAAGGGCATCAAACCCAAGGCCCAGCACTCTCGCTGAGACTCACCTCGCCAGGCCTTCCATGCCAACGGGCTTGTCTGACAGCTCACACGCTCGGGCCGCTAATAACGCACCAAGACCGATTCCAAGAATTCTGGCCAATCAAAACGTCCCAAGGCCCTGGGCTTACTCTCGGGACAACGTCCACCGATTGCCTCGCCTGGAGACTGTCAACGGATGCAACCGTAGCACAGACATTCTCGTCAGTCAACCAACGAAGGGACTAATCTTGCCGGGACACTCTCCACACGTGAATCTCAATCTCCACGGGATAGCCAGCCGACCACAGAGACCAATCGCGCCTTCGCACAACACTAGGCATCACAAGCCCCATAATCCGCACATTTATTCCCCGCCCTAAACCCAACATTCGTTACCATACGAAGCTACAAGGGCAT
Organism: Dactylorhiza incarnata; assembly: GCA_033032865.1. Lineage (NCBI taxonomy): Eukaryota > Viridiplantae > Streptophyta > Magnoliopsida > Asparagales > Orchidaceae > Dactylorhiza > Dactylorhiza incarnata. The sequence continues at coordinate 1,920,626 of JAWHQI010000116.1, forward strand.
CACAACGACGAGTTCGCCGTAATCGGATTTCTAACAAAACCCCTAACATGCGCGTAAATCAACATCACCGGATCGGACCAACGGCCATAAATCCGGCTTCACCCACAATGCCTAATCCGCTAACGGAGCGGATCTCTAGTGCAAAACATGCCGGGGACGGACACAATCAACCCGGTGGTTTCTCTTGAACCAAGGCGACCCGGATCCCTCTCACTCGACGGATCCGGTGCCAAAAAATGCATGAAAGAGGAGATGCCAAACACGCATCCTAAAGACCGGGAGGAGAAACGTCGTTACCTTTTGAGATCTCCTCCTAGCCATGAGAAGCTTGCAACCAAACGGTGGAGAAGAAGCGCCTTGACGCCCTCTACGCGTTGCCGGTCTCGGATCGGCGATCGGAGCTCCTCCAACAATGGCGGATCTCCCCTCTTCTTCCTCCTTGCCCCCTTCTCCTTTCTCCAACCTAAGAGAGAGAAAGGACTTGAAAATATGAGGGAATAACCCCTCATCCAAGCCCTAAAGCCCCCCAGCGAAACATCTCAGCCGTCGGATCAAATCCAAAAATATTTGATCGGTCGGATCGTCATCCCCGCACGATTCCGCGGAACAGAAATAAACAGGGCGCACGATCACCTTCGCACGATCACTGGTCGTGCGCGTCGAAGACACTGCTCGTGCGCACTATCCGAGACAGAACTCCGAATTCTGGCGGATAGCGCACGATCACTGCGCACGATCACTGGTCGTGCACGAAGGAGACACTGGTCGTGCGCATTATCCGAGACAGAACTCCGAATTCTGGCGGATAGCGCACGATCACTGCGCACGATCACTGGTCGTGCGCGAAGAGGAGAAATGGTCGTGCGCGAAGAGCTGCTAAGAAATTCCTAGCCTTTCCCGAGCGCAGCACTACCACTCCGCCTACCTCGCGGAACTACGATTTTTGGGGTGTTACAATACTCATCTCAAATTCACTTTCCATCATTTTTACAACATAATTACACAACTCTTCATTAGTGGCTCCAAAAATAATATCATCAACATAAATTTGTAAAACAATTAAATTATCATCAACTTGCTTAATGAAGAGTGTACAATCAACACCACCCATTTTAAAACCATTTTGTAATAAATATATAGTCAATCTATCATACCATGCTCCTGGTGCTTGTTTTAAACCATACAAAGCTTTTAGCAATCTATATACGCGATTAGGAAATTTTTCATTTATAAATCCCGGGGGTTGTTCAACATAAACTTCTTCTTTAATCAACCCGCTTAAAAATGCAGTTTTAATATCCATTTGCAACAATTTGAATCTTTTATGACTAGCAAATGCAACAAAAATTCTAACTGCTTCCAATCGTGCTACGAGTGCAAATGTTTCATCAAAATTTACCCCTTCAATTTGATTATATCCTTTCGCTACAAGCCTAGCTTTGTTTCCAGTGACCCTAGAGTCACTATCTAATTTATTTTTGAAAACCCATTTGACTCCTACCACTGGATGATCACTAGGTCTATCAACAGGAGTACAAACTTTATTTCTTTCAAATTGGTTAAGTTCTTCATTCATAGCTAAAAACCAAGATTCATCATTTAAAGCGGTGGCAACATCTTTTGGTTCTATATTAGAGACAAAACATAAATTTGAAAAACTTTCATGTAAACTAGAACGTGTACGTACCCCACTTGATGATTCTCCAATAACAAATTCTTGTGGATGATCTTTTGAGAACCTTAGCTCGGTTGGAGGTACATATCCTTGTTCTTCTTCTTCTTCACCATCTTTTTCGTCTTCTTTCTCTACTTTTTCTTCATCATCATCATCATTTTCCTCAGATTTTGTTCCACATCTTCTTCATTTTTCTCATTACCTGTAACTTTAGTATTTTCTACACAAGAAATGTTTTCATCAAATTTTACATGAATAGTTTCTTCAACCACTTTAGTATGTTTATTATAAACTCTATAGGCCTTGCTAGTTGAAGAATAACCAATGAAAATTCCTTCATCACATTTTCATCAAATTTACCTAAGTTATCTTTTGTATTCAAAATAAAGCATTTACAACCAAAAACTTTAAAGTAAGATACATTTGATTTTCTTTGAAAATAAATTTCATAAGGAGTTAATTGTAATGTAGGACGAATCATGACACGATTAATAATATAACATGCAATACTAGCCGCTTCGGCCCAAAAATATTTTGGCAATTTACAAAGCATAGTACGTCCTAATTCTTAAAGTGTTCTATTTTTCCTCTCCACTACACCATTTTGCTGTGGTGTGCGAGGAGCGGAAAATTCATGTCTTATCCCAAATTCATTACAATATGAAATAAATTTTTCATTAACAAATTCTCCTCCATGATCTGATCTAATGCATTTTACTTTTAAATCAAGCTCATTTTGAATACGTGAAATCAGTTTTACAAATTCATCAAAAGCATCAGATTTTGAATTTAAAAACGATGTCCAACAAAATCTAGAATAATCATCAATAATAACAAACGTATATTTTCTACCTCCTAGACTTTGTGTAGTAATTGGACTAAACAAGTCCATATGTAATAATTGTAAAGGTCTAGTAGTAGAAATAACATTTTTGCTTTTAAAAGATGATTTTGTATACTTTCCTTTTTGGCATGGTGAACATAATGAAGAAAGCTTTCCATTCAAATTTGGTACACCTTTAATTATTTTATTCTTTGAAAGCTTTACTATTCGTTTAGCACTAGAATGTCCTAGTCGCCTATGCCATAACTCAAGTTCATCATCCTTTGAAATAAAACATTTAAGTGTAGAATGAGATAAATCATGAAAAGTGATTATATAGACATTGTTTATTCTTGGTGCAGTAAGTACGATTTCGTTTGTTTTAGAATCAATAATTTTGTAAAGGTTTGAGCTAGAGTCAAATAAAACATTTAGATTTTTATCACATAGTTGACTAATAGAAATTAAATTATGTTTCAAACCTTTAATATATAAAACATTTGAAATTTTAAACTCTTCGTTACCTACTACTCCAATGCCTTTGACTTTACCCTTGCCAATATCTCCAAAGGTCACTGTTTCTCTTTTTTTTTATCTCCAGGCTTAGGAACTTTGATTTATCGCCCGTCATGTGTTTTGAACAGCCAGAGTCCAAATACCACACGTCTTCCTTGTTCCTAGCCTGCACACACACCTAAAAAGATGATGAGAGTAAAGATCTGGTTACCCAAGTGGTCCCTCCCATGGTATAGGTGGACGCCTTAGGTACCCAAATTTGTTTAACGTGAACTTTTCCTTTCTTCCAACATGAGCCCGAGATGTGACCAAATCGATGACATTTGGCACATACAATGAATAGTGAGGAACCATTTTTCAATGGTTTCTCTGGACTCTTGCTGGAGGAAACATCTTTATATGTGCACTTAAAAGAATTTTTATTTTGAGAAATAGGTTTTCTGAACCTAGCGCTGTCGCTGGTTCCGACAAAAGCTGTCGAAAATTTCCGACAGCTTCCAGAGCTTCCAGAAACGTATCCTAGCCCAAATTTTGCTGTCCCATGACATTGGTTGGCTAAAATCATATCCAGAGATTTTTTTTCCAACACCAAATTTTCCAATTGCCATGTTCAACTCATTTACTTTGGACTTTAAAATTGAATTTTCTTTTACTATCATGCCACATATATTTGCAAGATTTTTCTTAAAATTCTCTAATTGAGAATGAGAGGTTTTAACAACTTTTTCTAAGTCCTTTTTCTCATTTACAAGTAGATCAATTTTTTGATCGGACTTAGAAATAGTACTTTCAAGTTCTTTTATCCTTGTCAAAGAGTGATCACACTCTTGACAAATTACCTTCTCCTTCCCAATAAATTTCAACTCATTTGATAACTTTTTATTTACTTTCAAAAGATCTTTATTTTCACATTTAAAAAAATCGATTTCCTTTAGGCTTTTATCCAAAAATTTGCAAGTTTTCATAAATTCAGAATATAAATCATCATAAGATGGAGGAGTTACCTCAGTGTCGCTTTGGACACTATTATCGTCGTCAGATGACGCATTTTCTTTCCCCATCAAGCATACATTTGCTTCTTCTTTATCTTCATCGTTTGCTTCACTTGAGCCTTCAGAAGTTGTATCATCCCAAGTCTCCGCCTTCAGAACCTTCTTTTTGAACTTCTTATCGTGCCTCTTCTCTTTCTGCTCTCTCAGATATTTTGGGCACTTGCTTCTTATATGTCCAATCTTTTTGCAATGATAGCATTCCGGTAGCGGACGTTCTTCTTCATCATACATTTTTCCTTTGCCTTTGTTGTAAGAAAAATCCTTCTTTTTGAAATTTTTTCTAAATGAGTTTCTCCTCTCAGGATTTCTCATAAACTTCTTAAAGTTCCTCACAAACAGTACTTCTTCATCTTCCTCACTTTCTTCAGTCCGACTTTCAATTTCCTTTTTAGATTTCAACGCCAAACTCTTCTTTTTGGGCTCCAAATTGTACTCTTGGCTTCGAAACTTCAACTCCACTTCATGGGTTTTTAGATTCCCAATGAGGCTCTCCAATTGTAATGTCTTAAGATCATGTGACTCAGAAATTGCAGTCACTTTAGGATTGAACTTCGGGGGAAGTGATCTTAAGATTTTCCTTACTAAATCTCCCTTGGAGAAAACCTTACCCAGCACCTTTGAATCGTTCACAATTTTAGTGAATCATGTGTACATTGTATCAATTTCTTCATCCACCTCCATTTTGAATTTTTCAAACTCTGACTCCAGTTGAAATAGCTTTGAATCATTTACCTGCGAAGTACCTTCATGAGTAATTTCTAAAAGATTCCAAATTTCAAATGCAGTATCACAAGCACAAACTCTATTAAATTCAGTGCGATCTAGTGCATAAAATAAAGCATTCATGGCTTTTGCATTGTTCTTACATTTTAATTTATCATTGTCATCCCACTTGTCTTTGGGTTTGACCATTGTTACATCTCCTACAACAAATGTTGGGGAAGTATAACTCGTCTCGACCATATTCCAATCTTCTATGTCGAGAGCTATTAGAAAACACCGCATTCGGGTTTTCCAATAGTTATAGTCTGTGCCCGTAAAAAGTGGTGGCCTACTAATTCCTTGCCCCTCAACGAACGCGTGATCGTTGTGCGCCATTACTCCCGGTGGTAAAATCGTTTTGGAGTAACCTAGATCTGATTCCACGTGTTGGATCGTGTGACGCCTTTAGAGGGGGGGGGGGGGGGGGGGGGGTTTAAATTATAATTTCTAACTTAAGAATTTTTAAACAAATTTTACTTTTCTAAAAATTACTTATAAATTTTTTTTTTCAAACCAATGTAATTTTTAAATTAATTCAAACACAAATTTCTAAGTTAAAAATTAAGCAACCAAATTTGCAATTAAAGAAAAAGTCATAATTTTTTAATCATGAAATTCACATACAATAAAAATGATCTTAACAATGCTTAAGATCAAGGCACAAATATGATAATAAACTTTTAACAATTTGAGTTTACCAATCCTTCTCCCAAGGATCGGAAGGCTATCACTTGTCTCTCCGTGGACCAAGCCCAAGCCTATCCTCTAGATCTTCCCAAGATCTAGACGTAGCACACACAACCACAATTTCCTACCAAGCCACGTAAGGACTTGGACGCTCCGCACAAGGAAGCGATTTTCCCCTAAGCCACTCAAGGACTTAGACGTCACGCACAAGGAGACGATTTCCCTACCAATACAAAGTAAAATATATATAAATGAAAATACAAAATCAAATGAAGTACTCCCTAGAAATTCAGATCTCTGAAAGGAAGGTTGAAGCCTTGAGATGATCGTTGATGTAGAAGCGCGTCCGATCTCGTCTTCAATTTCAAACCTTCTAAGCACAAATGAGAGTTGATGAGGTTCTGGAGCTCTCTGGTTCGTATGCACTCAGGAAAGGACTTAGAATTTTCAAAGCTTGGAATGCACGAACAAAACGAACTAATTTATAGTTTTTCACTGTCGCCTTGGCGACATCGCTGTCGGAATTACGACAGCGTCGAACTACCGCTCGTCGTGCTGTCGTGCGGGCTGTTGCTGTAACTTCTGTCCTGTCGCCTGGGCGACATCGCTGTCGGAATTCCGACAGTGCCAAATTACTGCTCGTCGTGCTGTCGTGCGGGCTGCTGCTGTAACTTCTATCCTGTCGCCTGGGCGACAGTAGATGTCGGAAAATTCCGACATCGAAATTCTCCATATAGTTAAATTGAGCTCCAATCAGAATTGTGAACATCTCATACCTGTTACCTGCACACCATCAATAAAAATATAATCAAATACAAATGAGATTTTGTTATTATCAAACCGGAAGAGTGCGAAATGCATGCTCCAACAAGTTCAACTGGCAGATCTAGCCTATATGCAACGGGGCCAATCCTTTATATGACCTGATATGGGCCTAGGTAGCGGGGATCCAACTTTTTCTGCTTCTTTATTCGGGATATACCATGCATTGGTTTAATCTTCAAGAATACCATGTTTCCTACCTTGAATTCCACCAGTCGATGACGTGCATCGTAATATTTGGCCTGACGGCTTTGTGCCTCCAGCATTCGTTCTCGAATTAACCTTATAGCTGCTGTGGTATCATCTATGTAGGTGACTCCTAAAGATTCGGGGTCCTCATCCTGTGCCCATAACATTGGTGTTCGACAGCGTCTTCTGTAGAGGGCCTCGTACGATGCCATCTTGATGCTTGCCTGGAAGCTGTTATTGTAGTAGAATTCTACCAAAGGTAGTAACTGCTCCCAAGGTTCATTGTGTTCTACTATGCATATCAGAGGAGGTCTTCCATCGTCCAGGTCGTCCTTTCTGTTTGCCCGTCGGTTTGGGGGTGGAAGGCGGTGCTAAAATCCAATATGGTTCCCAGATAAGCTTGCACTCTCCTCCATTCTTTTGATGTAAAGCGCCCGTCGAGGTCAGACAAAATTGACTTAGGTACCCCATGAAATTGGACCACTTGCTCTATAAATAGCCGGGCTAATATGTCGACGCCGTCGCCTTGTCTGTTTGGGATAAAATGGGCCACTTTGGTGAGGCGATCTACTACGACCCATATGGCACTACCAGAAAATGGGCTTTTAGCCACGGCTAATTGCCGTGGCTAAAAGTCCAAAATCGTGGCAAAAGGCTTTTAGCCACGGCCTGCCCACGGCAAATGGGCGTGGGCAATGCGAGCGTGGCAAAAAGTATTTGCCACGCTCATTCCGCGGCAAATACATTTTTGCCACGATTTTTAACCACGGTTTTAAATCGTGGCTAAAGGGCTTGATTTCAGCAGCTATTAGCCACGACTTCCTTGTCGTGGCTAAAAGTCCATTATTAGCCACGGTAACAAACCGTGGCAAATACTTAGCAGATTTATTAAAAAAAAGTATTTGCCACGGTTTGAAACCGTGGCAAATACTTAGAAGATTTAATTAAAAAAACATTTGCCACAGTTTAAACTGTGGCAAATACTTGTCCGAGTTTAAAAAAAATTTACCATTATTCCTCCCCCCCCCCCGAAAGGATCGTCCTGCGACAAATGTGATCGTGGAAGCAAATACACGATCAGAAGAAGAGAGGAGCATCAAATTCAAACAAATCACGCTAACACAATGCTCGTTTTGTGCCTGAGAAGATCAGTCCTGAAGCAATAATTAATCCTCATGAGTAGGAGCAAGCATAAAAACTAAATCCTAGAATAAGCACCAATGATAATTCCAAAACCTCTAATATGAAAGATTGGCCGATCAACTATAACTAATCCCTTAATCTGAATCCATACTAAGATTATGACAAATACAATCACATGAGTTAAGAATATAGTGTCAAAAACTATCATGTTTGCAGACTATCACATCATGTAAACTTAATTAAGAAGCCCGACAAAATATATGCAGTAAATGTTTTTATTAGTTCATATTGTTGTTAATACATTTTATGACATGCTAAAAAATGGCTATAATCAATAACATCATGATGTATTGCAAAATTTGGAAACTAAAATAGAAAAATAGTCAGGTTGGAGCCTCCACTGAGTGTGGATTGTTGTCTCTTCATCGGGAGCAACTTGTAGTGGTCTCCATGCATGCTATATCCACTTGTAGTGGTCTCCATTCATTTCCCCTCCTATGATCTGAAATGGTAGGCCCTCTTTCTAAAACATGTCATCAAATATTTTGAAGCCTCGAATATTCTCCTGGTATAATAAGGTGGAGAAATATTATTTAGCTAACATTTCTCTACAATCATTGGTAACTCATATTCATCAACATACAATATATCACATCCATAATCAAACACATATAGTTTGGGATAAAGATTGAGTAGAGTATATGCAACACCTTGTCAATGTCTTGAGTTCATTAACAATCATATCATCGCAACATTGCTTTGATTGTTTCTAATACCCTGAGTTCCAACTGATCCCATCATGTTAAATAGCAAATAGCATAAACCAAAGAACTAATTAACCAAATTGAAAATAATAAAAACATCATCTAACATTTCTAACCTTAACAGTGTTTTTCTCAGATCAGTAATTGAAAGCCCTTGCCAACCATGATATATGCCCTTGACTATTATGATCACAATAAAACCCAAACCCACTTATTGATCTATTGAAGGTTAATATGGTGAGATTCCATAAAAGAAGTGATGATGTTCCATGTGAATAGGTTTGCTGTTGACATTTGAACAAAAAGATTGTGTGCATACCAGCATTTCTCTATTTAGCATAGCAGACAAAGCCAGTTGAAACATAACAAGTATAATATCTAGTTTATGATAGAAACTAAGGGAACTTAATTATAAATATTCTGATACAAACATTTCTCTATTTATGAATAGCTTGAAGTAAGAGGAATTTAGCAATTAATGTTAAACTCAAACTAAAAGTACGAGCTCAAGGAACATTGCACCATATGCTTAAATAAAAGTAAGATCAGAAGACTACACTAAGTATACAAACATATATTAAGTATATTTAGGTAGGTAAACATCTACGAACAAAGATGTGCACCAAGACATCCAAAGAGAATTAAACAAAAAATAACATAAGAGATAATGAGGATCATGATACCATCCACTGGCTTTGGTTGCTGCAGTTTGTGCTTCACTTGGTCTTTGATTGTGATTGTGGCACTCGGCCAATCTATAATAGGATACACTCAAACTACGAGCTCAAGGAACATTGCACCATATGCTGTTTGGAGATCGTCGGGGGAAGAGATCTCTAGATCTAGGGCTGCTAGGAGGTGGTCTTGGCCTGAGTAAATCTTGCCGGAGATGGAGAAAAAGAGGAGAACCCTTCAGATCTTGAGTTCTGCGGTGGAGTTCGCCGGAATCTCGCCAAAAAGCTGAAATGAGGGGGCGACAGTTTCTTGGAGGAGCTTCCGAAAAAGAAGAGGAGCTCTTAATTTTTTTTTTGAAGGGCTGGCCGGCACAGCAGCTCGCCGTAGAGGGGAGAGCTGCTCAGAGGAGATGGATGTTTTCGGCCATGAGATGGCTGTAGAGAGAGAGAGAGGAAGAGAGAGAGGGAGGAAGAGTGGATCTGTGTGAGAGAGAGAAGGCGTCGGAGGAGGAGGGCTTAGCGGGGATCTCTCCGGAAATGGAGGAGAGCTTCGGCCATGGATGTTGTAGAGAGAGAGAGAGAGAAAGAGCTTGAAGCTTTCCTAAGCTCTCACCGGAGCTCTCACCGGAGCTAAAGGTGGTCGGCGGTAGAGAGTGGGCAGGACTTCGCCGGAGATGAGAGGGATCGAAGAGGGGGGTCTCTCGTTTCCGCCGTCATGTCGCAGCAGGAGGGGGCGGGTGTGTCTTGCGGCTGGGAGAGCTAAACGTTATCTAACCTAATTTAATATATATATACATAATATATAATATATAATGTTATGAATATTAATATTTTTATTATTAATAATGCATTCAAACGCTTATATATCGCTCTATAGGGCCCAGAATTTATCCCGGAGGGGCTCGTTACGACCGTCTCGTCGATGCACATCCATCAGAATGATCCGAGATCAATTTCGAGATTGTTTGCTCATTTTATGCTCTCTAGAGCGTTCATGACCTAATTTTGCGTAACATTAAAAACTCGTTGAACGACGTCAAACTTTCAAACTGATGACACCGTTGGACTCGTATTATTATTAGCTACCTGATGTACCGACGCTAGAAGTTACGTATGATTACAATTTGATGACATCAATCATATTCACAGTGAACACACATTCATCATAATTATTCGTATAAAGGTCACGACGATTGAGATCGTTGCTAGCTATCATCAATATTAATAGCTTCATCAATATTATAGCTTCATAATTATTCGATCGACAATAGTTCTGCTCTTAGATTGAGTGTTGTTGATCTCCTCATAGCACGTGATGTGTATAGTATATACATGATTGAATGGCATGTGACACAAATTTATTAAGTATTTGAGAATTAATGTCTAAATTAATATTAATATATTTATGTATATGCTATGAATAAATTAAAAAACTATTTTTTTGTTAATTAATGCATAGTAATTTTTTTGCCACGGCAAAAAACCGTGGCTAATACTTATGTATTTACCACGAATTAAGAATTGTGGCTAAAATATTAGCCACGAATTAGGAAACCGTGGCTAATAGTATTTTTTTAGCCACGAATTCGATAAACCGTGGCTAATGTATTCTTTTTTGCCACGAATATGACATCCGTGGCTAATACTTACCTATTAGCCACGAATTAGGTGGCCGTGGCTAATACTTAACTATTAGCCACGATTTTGACCCGTGGCAAAAAAAAGTGTGGCTAAAAGTCATTTTTCTAGTAGTGTGGAGTCGTTCCCTGCACGAGATCGGGGTAAGCCATGGACGAAGTCCATGGAAATATCTTCGAACTTCCATTCTGGGATGGGCAGGGGTTGTAGTAAACCTCCTGGGCTACGACATTCTGCCTTGACCATTTGACAGGTCTGGCAGTGTGCTACATAATCAGTGACGTCCTTCTTCATACCTGGCCAATATAACGTTCTTCGTAGATTTGTATACATTTTCACTACACCCGGATGTATTGAATACCTTGATTGATGTGCTTCGCGGAGTCTTCCCGGATTCCTTCGGCAGAGGGAATGAATATGCGGTGCTTGTACTGCAAGATGCCGTCATATAGATTGAAGTCTTCATGAGAGCCGTGTTGTAGAGTCTAAATGATTGGGGCCGCTTCTTCATCGATCTTCTGGGCCTCTCGTATTCTGTCTCTGATGTTACACTGTATTTCCATCCAGTAGAGCTGGGCCTGGTAATCCATCGGGTTCCTACGAGTGATGAGGATGATATCCAAGTCTGCCAAGGACTTGACTAATTCTTCCGGTATTATCTCTAGCCAATTTCCGGCTATCGGGGGTTGCCGACTTAGGGCATCTGCAACCTTATTGGTGATAGTGCATTATTTATAGTTATTTTTATATAGTATTTTAGTAGTAATTAATTAGTTTTTTATATAATTTTAGTTTAATATATATCTAATTCGCTTTATTTTGTGTTTTCAGGTAATTTGGGGCTGCTAATAGCAAATTCAAGCTCACAGTCATGTTCAGGGGAAAGAATGGAACAAGTCTGCAAAAATCTTCAGTACACGCCCTCGGTCACGGCCATGACCAAGGGCGTGACTTCAAGTCATGGCCATGACTCAACCCAGCCATCTTCCAGCTGCCTGATCATGCCGTCGGCCCAATTTAGTATTACACGCCCTCGGTCACGGCCATGACCAAGGGCGTGACATCAAGTCACGACCATGACTCAACTCAGCCGTCTTCCAGCTGCCAGAACACGCCGTTTCCCGCCGTTTCCAGACTCGGTCAAGTCACGCCCTCTGTCACGGGCGTGACTCTATGTCACGACCATGACCTAGGGGGTGACCCTTCCCGCAACTGCCAGAATAACTCCAGATCGCGCCGTTTCCCGCCGTTTCAAGACTCGGTCAAGTCACGCCCTAGGTCACGGGGGTGACCGAGGCCGTGACCCGTCGAGATGATTAATTTTGGCAGTTTTTCTCCCCCAACGTTCCCGGGCTTTCATGACGCAGTTACGCAACTTACACGCCCTTGGTCACGGGCATGACCAAGGGCGTGACTCACCAATTTTCTACCTATAAAAGCCAGCTGCTTCCAAAGTGATGGGGATCCAGTCCTTGCTTCGATTGGGTCGTTTCTAGTATAGTTTTTCTGCATTTTTCTTAGTGTAACTTTATTTTATGTCTTGTCTTTTTAATTCCTAGCTTAGATTTACTTAATTACTTGCAATTGTACTTTTCTTTACATAGAAATAAAAATGTCTTTCTTCTCAATTATGTTTAGCTAATTTTCATAGCATTTGATCGGATGAATTCTTAAGGTTTTATATTTCGTAATCTTTTATTCAATGTTTAGTTTTGGAAAACTAAGATTTATTGTTGATTTGTAATTATTGGTTTCATATTTCTACGGTATGATAATCAAGTGTGATCCATATTTTAGTGTATCGAGAGATCCGTAAATACGGGTAGATCGCTCATCGGTAAAAAGAGTTGTATGCATTCCTCGAGAGAGGGTGACACAAATCTTCCGGATTGGAATCAAATCCAATAGTGGGGCTCACCGCATAAAGCAAGCTTAGGGGTGTCGACTGGCCGAGGGGTCTTAATCGATCAACCTAAGGTTAGGTGGTAGTTCTCTCGAGAGAAGCTCAATCATATTTTGGGAACCTCCATGGTCAAGTTTGTCCAAATCAATTTATGATGTTTACGAAATATTTTACTTAAGAAGAATTCTCGATCAAATGTTTTCTCTTTTTTAAATTATTTTCAAAACTCTATTTTATTTCCGATAAAATAATATTAATTTGCGTGAGTAGAAGTAATCAACAGACCCGTGGAATACGACACTTGATATTTATTTATTTTAAATATCCTATGCTATGAACGATAGGTGCTCTTGCCTATAGTTCATAGAATATGGAGAAATTTTATATCCTAAATATTACTTATCAAGTTTTTGGCGCCGTTGTCGGGGATTACTTTTTGTTGATATTTTGAAAGCGTGAATTTTATTACTTTTATCATTCTCTTTCTCCACCCCCATTTCTCTTTTTGCTTTTTCTTTTAAAATTCATTTCTATTAGGTAACGGTTGTTTAATTTTCTTTTTCAAAAAAAAAAATGATGTTATCGCAGTTGACCGCAAAAGTTGCCGAGCTTCAAAATAAAGTTGATCTTTTGGAAGCCGCACGAATGCGCCAAATTATTTGTCATTTTTGTGGGCATCATCATTCTAGTGAGGAATGTTATTTTTCATTTCAAAATTTTTCTCATGAACATCAAATTAATTTTTCTAATGAAAATTATAATTTTTATAATGAAAATAATAATTTTTATGATGAAACTAATTTCTCTTTAAATTATGATGCGGGTGAATTTATTTCTTGCACTGATGTTGATTATTCATGGTGGCAAGGTCACCCGGATAGTTTTCAGTGCGAAGAAGAAAATTCCTTCAATCATGACTTGCATTCCTCGCCTTTTCCGCAAAATTATTCTTCTTCTGATCTTGAGAATTTTCCGAATTTTATTTCTCACAATTTAAATAATTATTCTCAAGATCAAGAAGAACAATTGTACCAAGAATTTCACAAAGTCATGAAGACACCGGGCGAATTAGAAAATGAAAAAATTTCTTCTTCTCCTTCGCCCGCCCTTTCTTCTCTTTCTCATGAAATTAGTATTCATAAAGAAATTGTGTCTCATGAATGTTCTCTACTTGGTATTAATTTTTTAAATAATAATTTTATTTTTGAAAATAAACAACCGGAGCTTATTCATGAATTTTCACAAGAAACTCCTTGTGAAAAATTTTCTGACTCGCTTAATTTTGATTCTTTTTCTTCTAACGATTTTCATATAGAGGATGAGCCGTTGCAACCAAACGTTTTCACCGATCCATTTGCCGCTCATCTCCAACAATCCAAATTACCTAAGGTATGTATAGGTAATTTGGATTCACAATTTCAAGCTAACGGACAACGAAAGAATCAAGAATATAGCGAAGGAGTAGTCGGGCGAATGATTTCGGCATGCTCACCTGAGCGTGAATTAAGGGAGTTGCCTGTGCACCTTTATTTTTATTTTTCTTTTTCCTAACAATAACCGTCTAGCTTAAAGACGAGAAAAAGAAAAGCGCTCTTGGGAGACACCCCTTGTTTATCTTTTCCTTTTTATTGTTTTCTCTCTTAGTTTTTTTTTACATTGAGGACAATGTTTCCCTCTAGTCTGGGGGAATATTGGATTTCATGTTTATTTTAAAAACAAAAAAAAATATTTTCATATTTCTTATCAATTTTTTATGTTGCACTTTTTCCAAAAAAAAACATTTACCCATGACTTTGAAAAAAACCTGTAAGAATTTGAGTTAATTTTTGTTTTGTCTTTAGTACCCCATGACTTTGTCTTTTCTTGTTTTTAATCATTTATATACTTGCTTAGTTAGAATAAATTTCCCTAATTTTCATTTTGCCTATGTTTCACGAGTAATATGTTGACTCATGCAGTGTTTCTAATTAAGGTAGCATGTTATTTTTGAAAAACTTTCTTGAATATTTGCACTTTTTCATAGCTATCTTTTTATACTTTTCACTTTTATAAAATCTAACATCCCTTTATTTTGTTTTCTAAAAAAATATTTGTAATGTTGATTAGTGTTGAGTGTAGTAGATGCGAAGCGATCTAGACGCTTGTTATTTTCATTTTCATGAAAAGTCAATTCTCTTTATTTTCTATCTAGAATTTACTTCTCTTGAATTTTTCAATAGTTTGCTAAAATAGACTTAGAAGCATGAATATGATCAAGACATTTTATTGAATAGATTGAGCCTTTGTATTCCAAACCTTACAAGTTTAATCATTGATAGCCACTTTGTGCATTTTCCCTTCCTTTTGGTAGCTCCACTTATATTTCACCAAAGCCAAATAGCCTACCTATGTTGCACACAAATTTATTTTGAGCTTTAAATGTTGCTAGTTTGTACTACATTTTGTGAAGATGGTGGAAGTTTCAATTATCTCATGATGGATACAAAAGAAGGAAATAAATAGCAAAAAGCAAACAAAAAAATTGATGAAAAAATATTTGAAAAATTATGTGAAAAAGATTATGAAAAAAAACTATTTTTGATCCCAATTTTATATATCAAAAATAATTTGGGGTATCAAAAATTATTTTTAGCAGCATCATTTCATGCAAAGCTCTCCCTTATGTTTAAGTGTGCTTGAACCCTTCATGTTTATCTTTTTATTTCCGCACCTTTAAACCCAAGCCAAAACGTTACACCTAATGAAAGTCCTTTTGATTCATGCTTCTTAGGTTTATTTTTAGTACGGTAGCGAGAAAGTAAATAGGGTAAAAAAAACTTTTAGGTAAGAGTATGGATTTTTGACTTGAATTGATATGATTATAAAATGTCTCTAAGATTTTAGTAGCAATTCAATGTACTTTTCATTCGTCATATTACTCAGTTTTTACTTTTGTTTAAATATGGGATGATTTATTTTATGCTAGTAGAATTTATAAAATTATTTGCTAAGATTAAGTAATAATTTTCAGTTTGTTTTTCATAGTTTTCCTACCTTTAATTTCGCATCGTACTCGTGTACGACATAGCCAAATTGATTGATTAGTTTATTTTATTTTTGCTAGCTCGTATGTGTTTGCTTGGGGACAAGCAAAATACTTAGTCTGGGGGTATTTGATAGTGCATTATTTATAGTTATTTTTATATAGTATTTTAGTAGTAATTAATAAGTTTTTTATATAATTTTAGTTTAATATATATCTAATTCGCTTTATTTTGTGTTTTCAGGTAATTTGGGGCTGCTAATAGCAAATTCAAGCTCACAGCCATGTTCAGGGGAAAGAATGGAACAAGTATGCAAAAATCTTCAGTACACGCCCTCGGTCACGGCCATGACCAAGGGCGTGACTTCAAGTCACGACCATGACTCAACCCAGCCATCTTCCAGCTGCCTGATCATGCCGCTGGCCCAATTTAGTATTACACGCCCTCGGTCACGGCCATGACCAAGGGCGTGACATCAAGTCACGACCATGACTCAACCCAGCCGTCTTCCAGCTGCCAGAACACGCCGTTTCCCGCCGTTTCCAGACTCAGTCAAGTCACGCCCTCTGTCACGGGCGTGACTCTATGTCAGGCCATGACCTAGGGGGTGACCCTTCCTGCAACTGCCAGAATAAATCCAGATCACGCCGTTTCCCGCCGTTTCAAGACTCGGTCAAGTCACGCCCTAGGTCACGGGGGTGACCGAGGCCGTGACCCGTCGAGATGATTAATTTTGGCGGTTTTTCTCCCCCAACGTTCCCGGGCTTTCATGACGCAGTTACGCAACTTACACGCCCTTGGTCACGGGCATGACCAAGGGCGTGACTCACCAATTTTCTACCTATAAAAGCCAGCTGCTTCCAAAGTGATGGGGATCCAGTCCTTGCTTCGATTGGGTCGTTTCTAGTATAGTTTTTCTGCATTTTTCTTAGTGTAACTTTATTTTATGTCTTGTCTTTTTAATTCCTAGCTTAGATTTACTTTACTTGCAATTGTACTTTTCTTTACATAGAAATACAAATGTCTTTCTTCTCAATTATGTTTAGCTAATTTTCATAGCATTTGATCGGATGAATTCTTAAGGTTTTATATTTCGTAATCTTTTATTCATAGTTTAGTTTTGGAAAACTAAGATTTACTGTTGATTTGTAATTATTGGTTTCATATTTCTAGGGTATGATAATCAAGTGTGATCCATATTTTAGTGTATCGAGAGATCCGTAAATACGGGTAGATCGCTCATCGGTAAAAAGAGTTGTATGCATTCCTCGAGAGAGGGTGACACAAATCTTCCGGATTGGAATCAAATCCAATAGTGGGGCTCACCGCATAAAGCAAGCTTAGGTGTGTCGACTGGCCGAGGGGTCTTAATCGATCAACCTAAGGTTAGGTGGTAGTTCTCTCGAGAGAGACTCTATCATATTTTGGGAACCTCCATGGTCAAGTTTGTCCAAATCAATTTATGATGTTTACGAAATATTTTACTTAAGAAGAATTCTCGATCAAATGTTTTCTCTTTTTTAAATTATTTTCAAAACTCTATTTTATTCCGATAAAATAATATTAATTTGCGTGAGTAGCAGTAATCAACAGACCCGTGGAATACGACACTTGATATTTATTTGTTTTAAATATCCTATGCTATGAACGATAGGTGCTCTTGCCTATAGACTTTTAGTGCGAATACTACCGCACCCAATTTCAAGTCATGGGTTGCGTAGTTTAGTTCGTGAGGCTTTAGCTATCGTGAGGCATAGGCGGCTACCCTGCCGTGTTGCATAAGTATGGCTCCCAACCCTTTCAGCGATGCATCGACGTACATTTGGAAGCCCTCAGTGCCTGAGGGGAGTGTCAGAATCGGAGCCGATATTAGTCGGCTCTTTAGTTCTACGAATGCTGTTTCGCATTCGGGAGTCCACTGGAATGTTGCATCCTTTTTGGTGAGGGAGGTGAGGGGCAAGGCAATTTTTGAGAAACCTTCTACAAACTTGCGGTAGTAGCCGGCGAGGCCAAGGAAGCTTCTGATATCCGCTGCTGACTTGAGTGGCGGCCTGTCTCGCACTACTTGCACCTTGTCTTGGTCTATCGCTACCCCGTTCTTGTTGATCGTATGCCCAAGGAAACCAACTTCCTCCATCCAGAATTCACACTTGCTAAACTTCGTGAAGAGCGAATGTTCCCTTAACTTGCGCAAAACTATTTGGAGATGCCTAGAATGATCGGTCTTACTCTTCGAATAGATGAGTATATCGTCTATAAAGATGATCACAAAGTGGTCTAGGAAGGGTTCAAACACTTTATTCATTAGAGCCATGAAGGCGGACGGGGCATTGGTCAGCCCAAATGACATTACCATAAATTCGTATAGTCCATAGCGGGAGCTGAAAGCAGTCTTGGGGATGTCTTCTTCTCGTACTCTGAGTTGATAATAGCCGGACCTTAAATCCATCTTGGAGAAGACGGACGCACCTTGTAATTGATCGAATAATTCATCTATCCTGGGTAGTGGATAGGTATTTCAGATAGTGAGCTTATTTAGTTCCCTGTAATCGATACAGAGACGCATGGATCCATCCTTCTTCTTGACAAACAATACTGGAGCTCCCCAGGGCGAGGTACTCGGATGAACGAAACCTATGTCAATTAGCTCTTGTAATTGTATCTTGAGCTCGGCTAGTTCCCTTGGGGCCATTCAGTATGGTGCTCGGGACACTGGTCGAGCTCCATGAGCAAGTTCAATCTGGAAGTCCACTTCCCATTGCGGGGGCAACCCGGGAAGGGATTCTGGAAAGACGTCTGGGTAGTCTCGAATTACGGGTACTCTAGAGAGAACTTGCGTCTTGTCTTCCATCTCGAAGTAGATTAGGTACACCTTGTCCTTTCGCTGAACTACTTTGAATGTTTGCGCGAATGTTAAGATAATGCGAGTGATAGAGGGTATACCTGTTAGTGTGATAGACTGCCCATTCGGGTTCCGGAGGTGGATCTCTCATGTCGAACAATTGATTTGGGCGTTGTGTTCGGTCAACCAATCCATTTCTAAAATGATGTCGAATCCGGTTATCGCTAGAAGGGTTTCGTTGATTTCGAATTCTACACCTCCCAGCGTTGCTTGGAAGGAGCACTTCTCCGTGGACGTCATGTCTGATCCATCAGGGAGTCGTATTCGTATCGACATTCCAGATGATCGTATGGAGTTTCCTTTGTATGCGATGAAGTTCTGTGCAACGAAGGAATGCGTGGCACCGGTATCGAACATCGTTTTAGCGGGGTGATCTTCTACCAGAAGTAAACCTGATAATATATATGTATTATGATCACAAGCTCTTTACAGTTATATATGAGTAGTAATCACACAAGCTAAACAAAAGACTACATCATAGATTTCTACTATATCATCCTCCTAGGATATCGTGGCTAATGAAAATAGATACCTATCACCACATCTGGTGCAGGGCCGTGCTGGAGATCTAAAGCGCATGCCTCGAGCGGTGCTGCTCTACCCTGTTTAGTCTGGCCCCTCCTGCCTGTAGGTCATCCTCTGCGTCCACCTCGTCCTCGTCCTCTCTCCGGGGCTCCTTGCACTGCTCCTAGGCAGGGCCTACCTATAGCCTGAGGGCAGAAATATCATATGTTCCCGGGCTGCTGGCAAAGGTAGCAGTTCCCTGCAAAAGAGGCATCTCGTCGTGTGGCTGGGGAGGGCTGAGGTGCTGGGGCTGGAGGTGTCGGTCGGGACTGGGGTGCCTGTCTATATGGCTGGTGGCGCTGACGATGTCTCCTATCCCAGTCCTGTCTGCGAGGGCCTACTCCTCTCCCTTGGCCCTGAGCCCGGGGAACATCCATGGGTCCCCTTCGCTGCTGGGCCACCATCCTCTGATCCATCTCTAAAGCTGCGGCGTGAGAGGCGATCGTGTGAAAGGTCGACTGGGAGATCATGATCAAAGCCTGTCGAAGATCGTCTCGTAGTCCTCGATAGAATCTAGTCACTCTATATCTGTCTGTAACTGCTAAGGTCCTGACAAAACGGGCCAGGTGTATGAACTCTCGCTGGTACTCCGGTACCGTCCTCTCTCCTTGCCGGATCTGCAGGAACCTCTCCTGGAGTGCAATCCTATCAGCGTCAGAGATGAAATGCTCTAAGAAGGCCTCTAAGAACTCCCTCCAGAGGATTGTGCTGAGTGGTATCCCTCTAAATGTGGAGCGGCTGGCTTCCCTCCACCAATCTCGGGCATAGCCCTCTAGCGAGGTCACTACTAAAGACACTACGGACACTGTGGGGCAAATCACCCCAACCAAGAGCTCCTCTACTCTCTCCACCCACTCTTCTGCCTGTATGGCAGACTCGGTGCCTTGGAAGGTAGGGGGCCTTAGCTCCCGGAACGTCGTCAGAAGGTCGGTAGGCACGGTGGTCTACTGGGGTGGCCGTAGGATGGCCGTCTGGAAGGTGGCTAGCAGGGTTGTTAATGTCCGTCCTAGATCCGTATCAATAAAAGGGACTGCTGCTGGGGGGGCCGGGGCTGGTGGTGGAGTGGTGGGATGGTACTGATCCCTAGAGGAGGACCTTCCATTACTGGACTCTGGTATTTGGAGAAGTAATAAACGAACATCAGTATTTGCAAAAATAAGGGAATTTTGCAAAACTGGCTGAAAGGAAGCGGAAAGAACGTGTGGGTATACTACTGTGCAGTCTAGGATCCTTAAACCTTAAACCTAAGGGTCCGCCAGGCTTCCGCTGCGTGGTTCGTCCCGAACCAAGTAATGGAAACTAGGAAGGGAGGATCGAAAGACTGCCCCATGTGGTCGGATCGTGGTAGCTCTGATCCATTTGTAAGACCCCCCCCCCCCCCCCCCCCCCCCCCTCCCCAAAACTGAACCCGGTTCAGGGAGGGGGGATCTTACTGCCCAAGGATGGCCACTAGCACTTCCCGTGTGGCAGCGACCCACCCTCTCCAGCACTGAGTGGTCGCCTGGTCAGGCACAAGAATCACAACAGCACATCAGATTCACATAGCGGAAGCAATAGAACAGGGAAAACTAAGCACACAGCTGATATATGCATAAAGCAGAAAAAGGCCGAAGCCTATTATTTAGTACATCTGCCTCGGGGGCTACACATAACTATAACAAAGTGCTCTTAAACTAGTCCTACACTTTAGGACTCACATCGCGGAAGACAGGGGGCGA
The DNA here is from genome assembly GCA_033032865.1 of Dactylorhiza incarnata. NCBI lineage: Eukaryota > Viridiplantae > Streptophyta > Magnoliopsida > Asparagales > Orchidaceae > Dactylorhiza > Dactylorhiza incarnata. The sequence goes on from JAWHQI010000116.1 coordinate 1,941,481, forward strand.
GGCCGGAGTATCTGATCGGGCCATCTCTAAGGCCGGTAACTCATCCTGCAGCGCGGGGGCTTCACGCTGTCCCATCTCCTGTGATTGGTTATAAAAATAACCGTTAGTCACAGAGTTAAGTAAAAAACACATCCCCTCCCCGGATCCGTATCCTGGGGCGGGCTAAAGGACAGGAGTAAATAGCCGAAGTAAGGTAGAGGGTTAGCAGCAGGTAAAGCATATATACGTATATATATCTATAATGCCTACCAACCATAATTTTCGCGAGGTGATATGGACGTGCGGTACGAAACGACAACAACACTAACTCGCGCATACCCGCAACCAGGTATTCAAACCTGTACAGATAAAACTCTGTGTCGACACAGCTTGGACCGCTTTGCTTCAAGCGGGGTTGCGAACCCCGCGGGCCTTACCGATGTGGCCGTCGGTGACAGTGGCCAGTCCTGCCACTTCTGAATGTAGTCATACTGTATCACTCAGGCCCTCTCGTACATCTTGGTGTACTAACTGGATGTGAGCGACATCCGGCGATTCCGAGATTTAGGCCGACCAGCGGAGGCAAAACTGCGGGTTCGGAGTGGTGATAACCCGCCGTGCACATCTCCCTGTCGCCATGAGTCGTCAACCCACCCGCACCGGTACGAACGGTCTGCGGGCGTGACCGACCTGCCACTTCCAAAACAATCTTCAAAAGCTTAAATACAGGAGCGAGCGCTCTAAAACTTGATGCGATGTTCTTACTCGATCGGTCACTCGACTCTTGACCGGGAGGCTCAGCGGTAGGAGGGATCCTTATTTGGGGTTAACTTAGGAGGAGGGACTCAACTCCAGGTTTTCCCCAACTAAGGCCTCATAGAAAGGAGGAGAAGCACCGCTTGCCAGCGTCGGACTGCGGTTATCACTAAAATATAATTAAAGTGCGACATAAGCAGAAAGAAAGGCCGGAAGCAGGGGCCGAAATATCAGGACCAGTATGAGACTGGAGAATTGAAAGTACAGAAAGCAGTAAATAAAGGACCAGTGCGAGACTGGATTACTGGAAATGAACGAACAGAAATATAAGTTAGGGGACCAGTGCGTGACTGGATTTAAATAATAAATGCCGAAAGTAAAAGCAGGGGACCAGTGCGAGACTGGATTTAAAGAAAAAATGTCGAAAGTAAAAGCAGGGGGACCAATGCGAGACTGAATTTAAAGAATAAATGCCAAAAGTAAAAGCAGGGGGGACGAGTGCGAGACTGGATATAAAGAATAAATGCCGAAAGTAAAAGAAGGGGGACCAGTGCGAGACTGGATTTAAAGAATAAATGCTGAAAGTAAAAGCAGGGGGACCAGTGCGAGACTGGAGAGCATAATAAATAAAGGGTTAGTAGTCCAATCACTCCATAATAGGAGGCTTCAAAGTCGACTCCGTTCTTAGGAGGAAGTTCCGTTCAATCCCCGTTCATAGGGTTATTTTCTCCGTTCATAGGAGTTTACTTAGATTTTTATGAGATTACTTATATTTCGTGGAATTCCTTATTTCTTGGTTCATATTTTAAGTATTTTGATGTTATTGAATTGGCGGTGTCGCCTCGCAATCGAACTGAATCTCCGTGTACCTTAAGTTCGTCGAACTGTACATTTGTTACTGATTCGTCGAACAGAAATAAGACTTTCGTCGAACCCAGGCAGGAGTTCGTCGAACTCGATGAAATCAACTGAAGACTTTCTGGAGAATTTGATTCGTCGAGATGAGAAGGAATTTCGTCGAACTGAAGCACGCCGTTCGTCGAACTTAGGATGGAGTTCGTCGAACGTAGATTGAAGCATGTTGTTCGTCGAACTCAGTACGGAGTTCGCAGATTGAAGCACGCCGTTCGTTGAACTTAGGATGTCGTTCGTCGAACGCAGATTGAAGCACGCTGATCGTCGAACTTAAGACGGAGTTCGCAGATTGAAGCACACCTTTCGTCGAACTCAGGATGCCGTTTGTCGAATGCAGATTGAAGCACGCTGATCGTCAAACTCAGGACGGAGTTCGCAGATTGAAGCGCGTCGTTCGTTAAACTCAGGATGCCGTTCGTCGAACACAGATTGAAGCACATTGTTTGTCGAACTCAGGATGTCGTTCGTCGAACACAGATTGAGTTCGTCGAACGCAGATTGAGTTTGTCGAATGCAGAGCCCTGGAATTTTCCTAAGTTCTAATAGCCTAAAACCTTGTAATGGAATTTAAAAATAGCAATACTTCTCCTAAAAATCCCAAAAAATTACAGTCGGTGCCCTTCAGAGTGGGGAACATTTTCTATGTTGGGGGTTTTAGCCAAAAGTGCCCCCATTTCCCCTCAGGAACATAAGGAAGGGGAAGGGGGCTTGGTGTGCAAGTAGAGGAAAGGGAGAGAGCAGGGGGCGCTGCACTGGGCGCTCTTCTGGGGTCCCCACAGCGGATCTGCGGTGGATTAGCTGTGGGGGGGGGGGCACATATGTTGAGGCCGTGGCGGGAAAATAGTATAGAGGAGACGCCCGATCTCCCGGGGGAGATCAGATGGCTCCTGCTATCTCAGCGGGAGGCGGCCGCTGCCTCCGCCGGGCAGTGGCCGGCTGGTACCGGCGCCGCCCCCGATCAGTGTGTCGGGGGCCGGCGAGCACTCTGGTGATGGCCCGGTGGCCTGGCGCTGCCGGCCATCACCGGGATATAGAAGGAAAGGGGGCGGAGCGGTGGTGCAGGTTGCATGCGCCATGCAGGCTTGCTGCGCTGCCGCCCCCTACTTGGGGAGCCTCCTCTGTCGCCCATGACCGGGGCGCCAGGGGGACGGGGGGCAATCCTCCGGTGGGGGTCCGGCGGCCTGGCGCTGCCGGCCGCCACCGGGGAGGGATTTTCCTGTACAGTAAATGCAGGGAGGGAGGGGGAGAGTGCGGGTGCCACCGGAGGCGCGTCCTCCGGTGGCCCTGCCGTCGTCCCTCGTCGGAGCAGAGGTCCCCGGTGGGGACCTGCTCCCCCAACACCACCACCGGCATTGGGGGTGCATCTCTCACGGCCAGCACCTCCACCCGCGCCTGGGCAAGGCTCGGGGTGGTGCCGGCGGCGCTCCGCTGATGGGGAAGGGCGGCCAGCTACCTTAGGGAAGTAGGAAGGAGGAGTGGGAGGTTTCTACATGTAGGGGAGGGACTCGGGAGGTAGAGGGGTGGCTCGCCATGGAGAGGAGGCGGTGGCGGCGGTTCGGCTGGGAATAGCTCCGGCAGGGGTGGGGGAAGGCTGGCCGGCTGGGGAAGGAGGGGGCTGAGGAGGGGGGTTGTGCATTCAGGAAGGAGGCTAGGCCCCTCTTTTAATAAGGGAAGAGGGATGCCTCCCCTCTCCCTTCCTTTATCCCACGTGGGTTAAAGGGAGGGATGGGTGGGGGAAGATATTTTCTCCCCCCCCCCTCCCTTGCCCTAACAGGGGTCTGCCTATTCATGGGCAGCCCCCTTCCTCCTGGGGGAGAGATTCTCTCTCCTCCCCCCTTTTCCTTTCTTTTCCCAAGGTTTTCATGCTTGGGGGGGGGGGGGGGGGGGGTTGACCAAGGTCAACTTAGGGCGGGGTCCTCCATGGACCCGAGGGTCCACCAAGATTTACCGGGGCCGATTCTGAGTTTGCGCGTTCCGTATTTCGTGCGTTGTGCTGAGGCGGTCTGCATAATCCCAAATGGGCATATTCTCCATATGACATCGGATTGACGATCAACGAGTTCCATGAAGCTCGTGTGGACTATACAAGTCTAACGAAAATGACGGAAGTCGAATCGAGGTACATTTGGTCACTGTACCCCAATGACTTAGTTGCGGCGCGCAATAATACCCAAAACGGCCATTTTCTCCAAATGACCTCGGATCGAAAAGGGACAAGCTCCATTACACTCGTATCGGTTATACGAGTCTAACAGAACTGACGGAAGTCAAATCGGGGTACATTTGGTCACTGTACCCCAACGACTTAGTTGCGGCGCGCAACAATACCCAAAATGGTAGTTTTCTCCAAACGACCTCGGATAGGAAAGGGACGAGCTCTATTACACTCGCATTGGTTATACGAGTCTAACGGAACTGACGGATGTCAAATCGGGGTACATTTGGTCACTGTTCCCCAATGACTTAGTTGCGGCGCGCAACAATACCCAAAACGGTCGCTTTCTCCAAACGACCTAGGATCGGAAAGGGACGAGCTCTATTACACTCGTATTGGTTATACGAGTCTAACGGAACTGATGGAAGTCAAATCGGGGTACATTTGGTCACTGTACCCCAATGACTTAGTTGCGGCGCGCACCAATACCCAAAACGGTCGTTTTCTCCAAACGACCTCGGATCGGAAAGGGACGAGCTCTATTACACTCGTATTGGTTATACGAGTCTAACGGAACTGACGGAAGTCAAATCGGGGTAGATTTGGTCACTGTACCCCAACGACTTAGTTGCGGCGCGCAACAATACCCAAAACGGTCGTTTTCTCTAAACGACCTCGCATCGGAAAGGGACGAGCTCCATTACACTCTTATCGGTTATACGAGTCTAATGGAACTGACGGAATTCAAATTGTAGTCCCCTAGTACACCATCCTATATTGGGTCATTCTCTATCGCTCGGGCCTACTTTTATTGGGCTCACTAGGGTCTAGTGACCAAATAAAAGTCGGGATGTTACACGGTCGAGACTCGTTTTGCTGGCCAAATTCATGGCCAAGGGAGTCTAAAAGTCCTCCCAATTGATGGGGGTTCATTCCCCCAATCAATTAGAAGAATATTAAGAGTTTTTCCAACCTTTAAGGTGGGTGAAATGGGTGACCTTTGGAGATGGCCGAAATTCTCACCATGAATGGTGTTAATCGAGGAATCCCAAGCTTCATCTCCTCCCCACCAGGATTTGGATCTATAAAAGGGCTCAAGGGGTGGAGGGAATGAATTTCCCCCATTTTCTAGAAGAATTCTCATACCTAAGCCCCTACCGGCATGACACCTAAGAGCTCTCGACCAACCATGGCGGACCGGCGATCGATACGGCTACAAGCCGCAATTCAGGTCCTCCCCTCTTGTCTATTTCTTAGTGGGTAGATCTTATCATTTTGGCCACTAGATTTGGGGCCAATTGGTCTTTAATCGGCATGGTCGGAAGCTTGTGATCAAGCTTTCTTCCCTCGTTTAAAATTCTGATTCTGGCCGCCTCCGGCCGGACATCCACCGTACATCACCGGCCGCCACCTCAACGGAGGTGGTGGAGGCATTGGCTGACCGGGAGAGCATCTAGGTGGCCGGGAAATCACCTCCCAAGTTGCTACAGGGCGGGCCAACCGTGGTCGTTGGCTGATTGGAGAAGGTGAAGGGATGCCCTTCGTTTGTGCTTTAAGATCTATGCAGGTTATGTAGTGATGTATTTAATATTCCTATTTCTGTCCCTTTACTGGCAGTAGTTAGAAATAATTATAGAAAATTCTTACTGCCCCCTGATGAAAAAGTAGCCAACACCAAAGTTGTATCCCTTGGTGTGTGCTTTAATTTAAAATTTGTTTCATTCCAAAAAAAGCATTGTAGCTCCCTGTAGAGCCATTTTGGTGGGGCTGGTCCGTAGGGTAGGGCAACCACTATTTCTTAAATAACTTTTGATGGGATAATGATATTGGCTTGAAATTTGAAACATAGACTGTTTATACCTACACCCTTATTATATCCATAAATGGGAATTTTTGGAGGACATTTTTTTAAGGTTTTTGTAAAAATTTACTAAATCATATATTAATTAATTTTAGGGTCTAACAACATCTAATCCACTCCAAATTTTGGTGGGAGGTCCTTAGGGTCATGATATGAGACACTGGTAAAAATTTCAACCAAATTGGGACTGATTTGGTTGGCTAATTAGTTGACCCATGTTTGGTCAAACTAGGTCAAACTAGGTCAAAAGTGCACATGATGGAATTGGGTGGTCAAGTCTCGTCAAAGTGATGTGAAATTTGGGCCACTGGTTTAGGATCATATAAGACAACTCCCATGAGTAAATTGGGCTGATGTGGGGTGGATATGCCTTAGGACCCTAGTTCTAAACTTAGGGTTGCACTTTAAGCCTTGTGAAGGACATAGGGGCATATTTCCTTGAATGGTCATGAAACTTGGTAGATAGGTTCATAGGGTGTAAATATGCTCTAGGAAATTTTACGAAAATCTTAAGAATACTTATCCCCTCTGATTTAGGTTATAACCTTTTTAGGGAACTTTCTTATAAGAGAAATTTATACACTCAAGTGCTCTTGGATGTTGATGAAAATTTGGTAGATAACATAAAACCATGATATAGACCTCTGGTAATTTTTGTGTAATTTATTTATTGATTTAATTTGTACTTCATTCACAAGTCATTTATTTTATCTTAAGATTATAATAAATAAATGAGGGCCAAATATCCTCTGGAAAATTATGAAATTTGGTGGTAGGACATTTTAGGGCAGTAGAGAGCTCTGTGAATTTTTGTATAATTGTTGAAATTATTTATCAGTAGGTTACTTCACAATTTTCCCTAGTATGGGTTTACTTGAAATTTTTATTTATGTGACTAATTAGTTCTAATAAATTCTGAAATTTAGCCAGTAGACTTTTCTGATCAATATAAAGGTCTGGTAATTTTCCCATAATTTTTGGACAAGTATTTTTGGTGGTTCCTTCTTTAGTTTATAATTTGGGGTGTTTATTCAATATTATAATTAGAGGCCAACCCCTTATTGCAAAATTGTGATATTGTGTATTTACTGTTATCTTGATATCATAGATTTTCCATAATTTTATGGGAGCTTTATCATAAGGATATCTTTCACCTCATGTACAATTTCATACTTAGCCAATGTTGGAGAAATTAAAATAAATTCTAAATAATTAGGGAAAAATATGATTCTATGAATTTAGTCTTGTAATATCATGATAGACTCCCAATAATAATCTTGAGTCAGTCGGATGAATATTTGGGGTACCTCCTCTTATGCAACTCATATAACTCATTTGTTCTGCGTATAGTAAAACTGTAAAACTTGGGTAAATTGATGACCAGTAGGGTGAAATGGAAGGTAGATGATGTACCTAGTCTGGTTGAGAAGATGTGAGGTCACCACAATGAGTTTAGGTGATGAGAGTGTCTTCGTGAGTTAAGGGTTAAGTTGTGCTCGGGATTGACGAAAGATCGTCTTTCCTAAGGGGAGATGGAAAACACTTAGGAGGTTAATTATAGTGTAATGATAAGGAGGGTAATTATAATGGGTAGTCACCAATAACATTAAGTGCCTTAGAAAGAGGGAGCTTTGGGGTGTCATCTCATCATAACTCCTAGTACCGCTGCGAGCCCCTCACAGGGTAGTCCTCGAGAGGCCCATGGTTAACCCTAACTTATAGGAATAAGATGATATTCAGGAATAACTTAATAACACACAAACCGACACCCAGTGTTTACGGGAGGCTAGTTGGTTTAGAATCACGAGCGGTAGGCTCGCTGGTTGTTGGCACTAATGGGTTAGTCCGGCGAGCCGGTGGCTCGGAAGGTTATTATGACGGATGAGTTGGTCCGGGGAGCTTATGGCTCAGGATACAAATAGGACTCATAAATGTATGTGCATAAGGTGGTGGGTCTTTAGTGTTGACGGTCGTCGCACCGACGCCGATACTTTGGATCAGTAAGTGTGGATGGCACTTTACCAAGAAAAGTCTGGTGGATTAGCCAGCAAGAGTACGCAGGAGCTCCGCTGTTGTGTCCTTAGCGTTGAGGCGTATGATAGGTCTAGGTTAGGTAGTGCAGATACCAACCTAGAGGTGGGCGAGGCCCAACCCACCGCTTTTGGTTGCCACTACGGAAGTATCCTGTGAGTTTTGATAGCTCCAAAAAGGGGGAACTAAAGGTCTGTGCGCATAAAGTCGTAGTGTGTGAGTTGCACTTGTATGAATATAACATCTATCATCATACATTGCATGACATAGCATGAACATTGCATTTCAACCCCTACCCTTATCGTATAAATTGGTTATGAGACTTTTTATACGATATACCCTACTAAACGATCCTTTGGTCTATAGGTTTGTGTGGGCATCCCTATAAACCAACGGTTACTTTTCTTATTTTTCTCACTTACCATGCCTTACTTTACTTCACTATACTTTACTGTCATACTTACTATTCTACTTTTATACATATATACGCCTGTTTAGTGGTAGTTATTCCTGTAGCTAGTGTTGGGAATCCTGCCCACATGATTCCTGATTTGAAGAAGTTGCCAAGTCAAGATGACTTCACCTTGTATCTGATTACTTCTCTAGCCTATAATCTCAGGAAGTTAATGAAATGTTGTCGAGAAGAACAAGTGATGTCGTCGACAAAGAATGCTTATCGTCGTAATGACAGATAGAGCAGCAGCCGCTGAGAAGCAAAGTATTCGTCGAACGCTGAGACTTAGCGAGATCGTCGAACGAAGAATGCCGATCGTCGAACACTGAGACGTGGTGAGACCGTCGAGCGAAGGGTGGCAAGTTAGTCAATTGCAGAGAAGGCACAGGACATCGTCGTGTGGAACACATGTCGTCGAGAGAACATATGATTACGATGACATGATGCAAGAAGAAAGCTCACGACGACACTGTCAGAAAAAGAAGATCGTCGTATATACAGAATCGCCAGGATATCCTGTATCGTCGAGAGAACATATGATTACGACGACATGAGGCAGAAGGAAGATCGCGACGACAAAGTCAGAGACAGCTTGCCGTCGTAATGATGCAAATATCTTGAAGACAGAATTCAAATCTTGCGGATGTGATGTCATTAATTAATGCCGCCGCATGATTGTCCAATCAGCGCGTGCTCTTATGGAATGGGCGTCTGACATTAAAGGACAACAGATGTTACCGTTATGCGGCTTATCTGTCCTTTAAAAGGAAACAGTATTGCCCTAGAACATAAAAGGCTTGCGGTGCAAGAAAATAAAGTGAAAAAAGAATCCCGCTGCACTTCAATAGAATAGTATTCTTCAGCGGAGAAGGAAGAGAACAAGATTCAAGAGTTCTCATAAGAATCAGTCATCTCCATTGACTGAGAAGTTGCCGTTCAACATCAGGCTAAAGAAGAAGATTGAAGTAGGAGCTGAGCCATAAAGATCAAATCTAAAGCGTCCTCTTCAACCGTAAGAAGCCAATCTTCATCAGGCTAAGTTGTCGATCACCATCCGGCAGAAGAAGCAGTTTTATTTACTGTAATTTCTTGTAAGGCTTGCATGCCAAATTGTCTAGCTTGAGGGCTGGAGAGCTGTGAGGCTTGAGGGCCAGGGCAGTGCACTTGCGGGTGCATCTTGTCGAGCTTGTGGGCTCGGGGGCAGTATGGGCTTGCGGGCCTAGGCTGTTGGGACTTGCGGATCCGTGTGGTAGGGCTTGAGGGCCTGAGTGTCGAGCTTGCGGGCTCGGGGGAAGTAGGGGCTTGAGGGCCTAGGCTGTTGGGACTTGCGGGTCCGTGTTGTAAGGCTTGAGGGCCTGAAGCTTTTGGAGGAGTTTGCCGAGCCTAGCACACTGCTGGGTAGGCGTAGAGGGAAAGATGACTACTCAAGACACCCCGTCTTGAGGAACCTCTATAGATCTTTTGTCGTCTGGTGTGACTTATTTGTGTGTTAACTTTGTACATTGCTTGAATATTGATAACTCACACTAATAGATCAAAAAGCACCACGATCACCTAACACCCCCCTCTAGGTGAACGTTCCATCTCCAACAAGTGGTATCAAAGCGAGGTTGATCAAAAAAAGACTTAACAGTCCGATCTAGATCAGGAACGACTCACCATGGCCGGTGGAGACCTGAATCGCGAAATAAGAGCCATGAAGCTTCTCATCTGCACAAAAGAGAATTTCCCCATTTGGAAGGAAAGAGTAAGACTCTTTATGGAGGCAGCTGACCCAAGAATCTACCTGACAATCAAGTAGGGTCTCTTCATCCCTACCACTGCCTCCACTATTGATCCAACCAGGCAGGTGATAAAGAAATATGAAGACATGACCAAGGACGAGCTGGCCTTGGCAGGTCTAGACAAGAGGGCACAAAATGTCATTCCAAGTGCCATAGATGACTCAACCCTCCAAAATCTAATTCACTGCAAAATGGCCAAGGAGATGTGGGACTCCTTGATCGTATACATGGAGGGTACTGAAGAGGTAAGGGATGACAGGAAATCTCTCCTCAACCAGGAATATGAAGCCTTCAAACAAGGCAAGAATGAAACAATCTCCAACTGCTATGAGAGATTTTTTAAGATCGTGAATGGACTGAGAAACTACGACAGAGAGTTCACAAACTCTGATCTAAATGATCAGATCCCTCACAAAGGAATGAGATATCAAGATATGTGTCATCAGAGAGATGGGCGAACTGAGCAACATGGAGCCCAAGAACCTATACGGGAAGCTGCTGTCTCATGAACTTCAGCTTAATACAAGGAAGGCTGAAGAAGAAGAAAGCTCAAAGGTGAGTTCAAGAGAAAGATCGGTGGCTCTAAAGGCTGAGAGAACCAGAAGATTCAAGGGCAAGACCTCTGCTTCTTAGAATAAAACTGAGAACAGTGAGGAATCAGAATCCAGCTCCTCTGACTCTGCTGATATTGATAGAGAGGTAGCCCTCCTCTCAAAACAATTCAGAAAGCTGCTACACAGAAGGAGGAGGGACAACAGCAGAAGCTCCTCCTCAAGCTACAGAAGATCTGACTATCGAGACAGATCTAGGGATCCCAGGGAGGACATGTATAAATCCAACTCTAGTAACTATGATTTAAATAATACTGTTTGTTATTCTTGCAGCAAAACAGGTCACATGGCTGCAGACTGCCCCTCCAAGAAAAAGGAGTCAAGGAACCACGAAGAGAGAAGAAGCTCCAGGAGCAAGAGAACCTCTGAAAAGGGGTTCGTGGCAAAGAAGACCAAAACATTGAGTGACTCTGACTCAAGCTCCTCTGGGACTGAGGATGAAGCACTTATTGGATTGATGGCCATCAATGAAGGTAACCAGGATGACAACTCTCCTGGAAAGGTAAAACACATTACTTCTCTATCTACCTCTGATTCTGGATCAGTGGCAGATTCTTTGCATGATGATGAGGAGGTGTCTGCTGCCAACATCATAGCCCCAAGATCTCAGTATGAAGTTGAATCTGAACTAATAAGGCAATATAAAGCCTTATGGAAAGCCTTCAAAAATAGTAAGAAACTCCTCAAGGTGCAAACCAAGGAGTTAGAATCCCTGAAGCCTGTCCAATCCAAGCTCCAGGAGACAGCTGAGAAGCTAACTTCTATGAGCAAAGAAGTGGACAAGCTTAAGGAAGCCATAAGGCTTAAGAATGCTGAGTTAGGACAGAAAAACAAGGTCATTAGGGACCTTGAGGAAATGTTGTTGGCCGAGAAGAAACTTGCTTCCAGCCTCTCAATGCCCAAAACCATCCTGCCAGCAACTAACACCTTCTCTGGACAGTTCAGAGCTGGTGTCAGTTTCAATCAGGAGTCAGTCATGGGCAAAGATCCTGAGGCTAGACCCTCTTACAAGAAGGTGTTGTTAGCAAGTCCTTTAGCCCACAGACCTGCAGCAACATCAAACAAGAAATGGGAAAGGCTGTTCCTACAAAGCCTGCTCCCAAGAAGGTGAACCAAAGAGTGGTGAAGCCAATTCCCCCGGGTAATACACATGAGGTTCACCCTAGATCTGTCTGACAAGAAGCCTTCTCTCCTGCTCATCAGCACTGTCATCCTACTCAGATGATGAAGCAGAAGAGAAGATATAACAGATATGAGTGTTGGTGCTGCGGGAAAGTAGGCAACTTTGCATTGGACTGTTGGTTCAACCCAACAGGGCTCAATGCAAGGAGAGTGCAGAACCCTCCGAGGTTTGCAATTCCATTCTACCACCCTAACAAAAACCAAGGACCTAATCCCTATTGGGTACCTGAGGGGAAGTGATTTGTTTTGCAGGTAGATCCAAATGCCAACCAATCTCCAATTTGGTATTTGGACAGTGGCTGCTCCAGGCATATGACTGGAGTCAGAAAGTATTTGAAAGAATTCATCCCTGTGGAGAATGGACCGACTGTTATCTTTGGAGGTTCAGAAAAGGGAGTGACCAGGGGCTACGACAACGTAACTAATTGCTGATGGCAAAGAGGCTCTATGTGTACAATGGCACAAGCGACTTGCACACATCAATTATAAGACAATAGATTATGCAGGGTGCAAGGAAGATAGAAAGAGTACCTCAGGGACATGCCAATTCCTTGGTGGAAGACTGATTTCCTGGAGCAGTAAGAAGCAAACCAGTGTGGCAATCTTAACAGCAGAATCAGAGTACATCTCTGCTGGAAGTTGCTGTGCCCAACTGCTATGGATTCAACATCAACTTGAAGACTACAATCTAAAGATGACCAAAACACCCTTGTTTTGTGACTCTTTCAGTGCTATCTCAATTGCTAAGAACCCTGTATCTCACAGCAGGACTAAGCATATTGAGATCAGGTATCACTTCATCAGGGAGCATGTGGAAAATGAAGATATCACCCTTGAATTTGTCCCAACAGACAAACAAGTGGCTGATATATTTACAAAGCCCCTAGGTGAAGCTAAGTTTAACTTCTTCAAATTCCAATTGGGAATGTTAAACTTAGAGTAACCCTCAACTTTATTATCTACTAATGCCTTTCTGGATGAGTGGTCAGAAAATCTCACAGGACCTTGAAGAATCATGCCTGAGCAAGGGGGAGCTTGTGCTACTCCTTGGTTAGAACAGCAGAAGGCAAGAAGTCAGAAAGGGGGAGAAATGGTGCTCAAGAAGACCCTAAAGGTATGGGAGCAAAGAAGAGGCATCAAATTAAGGGGGAGCTACTGGCTTGATGCACTCAGGGAGTTCAGCAAAGATAAGTACAATCTTGAATTGGGTTATAAATTGAGATTATAATATTTATTGTCTAGTGTAAGTCATCTTGAATTGGAATTCTGACATCTTCAAATAGGGGGAGATTGTTGGGAATCCTGCCCACATGATTCCTGATTTGAAGAAGTCACCAAGTCAAGATGACTTCACCTTGTATCTGATTACTTCTCTAGCCTATAATCTCAGGAAGTTAATGAAATGTCGTCGAGAAGAACAAGTGATGTCGTCAACAAAGAATGCTTATCATCATAATGACAGATAGAGCAACAGCCGCTGAGAAGCAAAGTATTCGTCGAACGCTGAGACTTAGTGAGATCGTCGAACGAATAATGCCGGTCGTCAAACACTAAGACGTGGTGAGACCGTCGAGCGAAGGATGGCAAGTTCGTCAATTACAGAGAAGGCACATGACATCGTCGTGTGGAACACATGTCTTCGAGAGAACATATGATTACGACGACATGATGCAAGAAGAAAGCTCACGGCGACACTGTCAGAAAAAGAAGATCGTCGTATATATAGAATCGCCAGGATATCCTGTATCGTCGAGAGAACATATGATTACGACGACATGAGGCAGAAGGAAGATCGCGACGACAAAGTTAGAGACAGATTGTCGTCGTAATGATGCAAATATCCTAAAGACAGAATTCAAATCTTGTGGACGTGATGTCAGCAATTAATGTCCCCGCCTGATTGTCCAATCAGCGCGAGCTCTTATGGAATGGGCATTTGACATTAAAGGATAACATATGTTACCATTATGCGACTTATCTGTCCTTTAAAAGGAAACAGTATTGCCCTAGAACATAAAAGGCTTGCGGTGCAAGAAAATAAAGTGAAAAAAGAATCCCTCCGCTCTTTAAAAGAATAGTATTCTTCAGCGGAGAAGGAAGAGAACAAGATTCAAGAGTTCTCATAAGAATCAGTCATCTCCATTGACTGAGAAGTTGTCGTTCAACATCAGGCTAAAGAAGAAGATTGAAGAAGGAGCTGAGCCATAAAGATCAAATCTAAAGCGTCCTTTTCAACCGTAAGAAGCCAATCTTCATCAGGCTAAGTTGATGATCACCATCCGGCAGAAGAAGCAGTTTTATTTACTGTAATTTCTTGTAAGGCTTGCGGGCCAAATTGTCTAGCTTGAGGGCTGGAGAGCTGTGAGGCTTGAGGGCCAGGTCAGTGCACTTGCGGGTGCGTCTTGTCGAGCTTGCGGGCTCAGGGGCAGTAGGGGCTTGCGGGCGTAGGCTGTTGGGACTTGCGGGTCCGTGTGGTAGGGCTTGAGGGCCTGAGTGTCGAGCTTGCGGGCTCGGGGGCAGTAGGGGCTTGAGGGCCTAGGCTGTTGGGACTTGCGGGTCCGTGTTGTAAGGCTTGAGGGCCTGAAGCTTTTTGCGGAGTTTGCCGAGCCTATCACACTGCTGGGTTGGCGTAGAGGGAAAGAGGACTACTCAAGACACCCCGTCTTGAGGAACCTCTATAGATCTTGTGTCGTCTTGTGTGACTTATTTGTGTGTTAACTTTGTACATTGCTTGAATATTGATAACTCACACTAATAGATCAAAAAGCACCACGATCACCTAACACCCCCCTCTAGGTGAACGTTCCATCTCCAATAGCTAGGCCTTGTCACCCGCTTTATTTTATACCCCTTGTTGTCCTCTGCTTCATCCTTCCGCTCGGTGCCTAGGGCCACTTGGGGATGGATGGGGGGGGGGGGGGGGGGGGGGACGAGGCTTAGTCTTTTTGACTAACGGTCGGTGGACCTTATCATTTTAGGGGATCGAGGAGATACTACAGCACCAGAGGCCGGTGCAGATGGAGGTGGGGCAGTCTAGCACGGGAGCACCGATGACAGGATCCGTGAGTGTTCTGTTAGTTTAGTAGATTATGCTTCCGCGAGTGACTTTTGTAGTGAGGCTATGATGTACTGGGCATGAGCCCTTCTACTGTTATCTTTTATTCAGTTACTGTATATGGACATCTCTTTTGATGGTTTCATTTTCTATGTGATGTGAACTTGAGCTTCTATATGTTTGTTTAAGCTTTACTTCTTTTGTGATCGATATGGCCGGCAGGATCGGCATTTTGTAGTGGCGACCTTCCCAGTTTTGTAGCGAAAAATGGGGTCTTACATCTAATACTCATTGATCTAACATAACTATCACGTTTCTTTTGCGCAAGAGGCTTTGTCAGTGGATCTGCTATATTTTCTTTAGTCGGTACTCTGCAAATGTTCACATCTCCTCGATCGACAATCTCTCGAATAAGATGGAATCGCCTATGTATGTGCTTGGAGTGCTGATGAGATCTATGTTCCTTAGCTTGGGCAATAACACCACTGTTGTCATAGTAGAGAACTACGAGATCAACAATGCTAGGAACTATATCTAGCTCGTCGATGAATTTCCTAATCCATACAGCCACATTCACTGCATTTGTTGCAGCAATATACTCGGCTTCTGTCGTAGAATCGGCAACTGTCTCTTACTTGGAACTCTTCCAGCTTACAGCTCCTCCATTCAGGCAAAATACAAAACCTGACTGGGACTTTGAATCATCCCTATCAGTATGGAAGCTAGCATCTATGTAACCATTAACAACCAGTTATTCCTCTCCACCAAACACCAATAACAAATCCTTAGTCCTTCTCAAGTACTTTAGGATATTCTTGACAGCTATCCAATGACCATCACCAGGATCAGACTGATACCTGCTCGTCATGCTTAAAGCATAAGAGGCATCGGGTCTTGTATATAACATTACATACATGGTTGATCCAATTGACGAAGCATATGGAAACAACTTCATGCGGTCCTTATCTTCCAAAGATTTAGGACACTGGTCCTTAGAGAGACTCACACCACGAGACATGGGTAAGAATCCCTTCTTGGACTCAAGCATGCTGAACCGCTTCAACACCTTCTCAATGTATGTACTTTGGGTCAAACCCATCAACTTCTTCGATCTATCTTTATAGATCTTAATACCAAGTATGTAAGTCGCTTCGCCCAAGTATTTCATAGAAAAGTAGCTCCCGAGGTTGTTCTTAACAACTTGCAGGGTCAAAATGTCATTCTCGATCAGTAGTATGCCATCTACATACAATATCAGGAAGACAACAATGCTCCCACTAATCCTCTTGTAAACACAAGGCTCATCCTCATTCTTGATGAAACCAAACTCTTTGATTTTCTCATCAAAACGAAGATTCTAACTTCGAGAAGCTTATTGTAATCCATAAATGGATCGATTCAACTTGCATATTTTAATGGCTTCATTTGGAGACTCAAAACCCTCAGGTTGTGTCATATACACTTCCTCAAGGAGGTTTCCATTAAGGAAATCCGTTTTGACATCCATTTGCCAAATCTCGTAGTCATAATACGCAGTAATAATAAGTAGAATTCTGATGGACTTGACCATGGCCATAGGGGAAAAGGTCTCATCATAGTCAATACCATGAATTTGTCTGAAACCTTTAGCCACCAGTCGGCCTTTGAATGTTTGTACATTCCCATCCACGTCGGTCTTCTTCTTGAAGAACCACTTGCACTATATGGGTCGTACCCCTTCAGGTGGTTCCACCAAGGTCCAAACTTGGTTTGCACATGGAGTCCATTTTAGATTTCATGGCCTCAAGCCACTTCTCGGAGTCTGGTCCATTCATAGCATCTTGGTAGGTTGCAGGCTCATCATCATGATCCAAAAGCAACACATTACCTATCTGAGACATGAGAAATCCATATCTCTCAGGCTCAAATCTTGGTCTACCAAATCTACGTAGGGCTTGTGTTTCTTGAGCAGTCTCTCTAGCTATAACTTCTTGTAGTCTTTGCTCAGGTTCCAATTCTGGTTCATTCATTGTTTGTGGCTCTTGAACTTCTTCAAGTTCTACCTTGATGTTTTCTCTTGACAGAAACTCTTTCTCCAAAAAAACACCACTCCTCATGACAAACACTTTGCCCTCGGATCGTAGGTAGAAGTAATACACTTTGGTTTCCTTAGGATATCCCACAAGATAATACTTATCTGATTTGGGTTCCAGCTTGTCAGGTATTTGACGTCATACGTATGCCTCACAACCCCAAATCTTAATGAACGACATACTAGGACACTTCCTAGTCCATATCTCATATAGTGTATTTTTAACCGTATTCGTCGGAACTCGATTTAGTGTGAAAACAGCAGTCTCTAGAGCAAAACCCCAAAAGGAAATGTGCAAATCTGCATGACTCATCATCGATCGCACCATGTCTAACAAGGTATGATTCCTCCTCTCAAAAACACCATTATGTTGTGGTGTTCTAGGTGGAGTGAGTTGTGATACAATACCACACTCTTTCAGATGATCACAAAACTCATGACTCAGATATTCGCCACCTCGATCATATCGGAGTGCTTTTATCCTTTTTCTCAGTTGGTTCTCTACTTCATTCTTAAACTCTTTGAACTTTTCAAAGGTTTCAGATTTACACTTCATAAGATATACATATCCGTATCTACTAAAATCATCAGTAAATGTAACGAAGTAGTAGAACCCACCTCTAGCCATAAAACTCATGGGTCCACATACATCATTATGTATTATACCCAAGAGATCATCAACTCTCTCACTACAACTAGTGAAATGAGCTTTCGTCATCTTGCCTAATAAACATGACTCGCATCTCTCAAATGATTCATAATCAAATGAGTCCAATAGTCCATCTTTATGGAGCTTGGATATGCGTTTCTCATTTATATGGCCTAAACGACAATGTTAGAGATATGTAGGATTCGAGTCATTTGTTTTTAGTCTTTTAGTATTTTCTACATTATAGATCAGATGGTCTATGTTCAAAACATATAAATCATTAAACAATTGGGCTACACCATAACAAACATCATTCATAAAGATCGAACAACAATTGTTCTTAATTATAAACGAAAGACCTTTCATGTCAAGAAATGAAATGGATATAATGTTTCTAGTTATGGCTGGAACAAAATAACAATTATCTAGTTCTACTACAAGCCCAGTGGGCAAAGAAAGACGATAGACACCAATGGCAATGGCATGAACTCTTGCTCTATTTCCGACGCGCAGGTCTACCTCCCCTTTACCCATCATTCTTCTCCTTCGCAGTTCCTGCACATTTGTACAAATGTGACAGCCGCATCCGGTATCCAATACCCAAGATGAACGAGCAGAAAGATTTATCTCTATAACGTAAATACCTGAAATGGAAGTCACACTTCCATTCTTCTTTTGCAGATCCTCATTAAAGATAGGACAGTTCCGCCTCCAATACCCCGTCTTAGCGCAATGGTGGCACTTTCCTTCCTTCGTCAGATCTTTCCTTTTTAGTGCAGAAGTTTTGGGATCAAGATGAGACTTAGATCCTATCTTTGTCTTCTTCAATCCCTTGGCCTTACCCTTGCTTTTATGCACTATCAGTATGGGGATAGCAGGCTTGATCTTCTTCATATTATTTTCGGCAGTTCTCAACATGCCTAGGAGCTCGAGCAGTGTCTTGTCTATTTCATTCATGTTATAGTTCAAGATGAACTTCTCATAACTGTCCGACAATGATTGTAGGATCAGATCTGTGGCCAACTCTTGGCCCAAGGGAAACCCTAGTATTTCAAGGTTCTTTATATACCCAATCATCTTGAGTACGTGAGTCCCTACTGAGTCTCGAGCTCCCATCTTGCACTGAAATAATGCATTGGATATGTCAAACCTCTCTTGTCGAGCTTGCCCCTCGAGCATTTTCTTGAGGTACTCGATTATCTCATAACCACGCTTGCTCTCTTGTTGCTTCTGAAGCTCAGAGGACATGGTAGCAAGCATTATGCATTCCACATCCAAGGTATCATCCCGATACTTCTTGTAAGCATCTCTGTCTGCTAGCGGAGCATTCCCAGTCGGCTCTGTAGGCGCTTCCCCTTCCAAGACATAGAGCTTGCGCTCTTGCCTGAGAATAATTCTCAGGTTTCTGTACCAGTCAAGGAAGTTCGTCCCATTAAGCTTATCCTTCTCAAAGATGGCTCTTAGGGACAAGGTGGAGTGAGATCCACTTTCCATGGATATTCTATAAGGAATTTTGCAAAATAGATTTTAGTACTATATTTCAAAATACATTTTATTTAATAAGAACTTTTATTAAAAACTCCCACTATTTTATTCAAATTGATAACCCTTAATATCAATCCGGAGAGTTTATGCGAGCTACTCTCTTAGTGGATAAGATCCATCTTTCATCAACATAATGAGTCCGCTTTGGCGTTCCTCTCATAATGCGGCTATTTAGGTAGACAACACTTGCCAATTGCATCATCATGCAACTCTTGTATGGTTGGTGAATAACTCTTTATTCACATCCGTCATATAGTGCATGCCAACGCTATACCTCTAGGCACTCAACCTTTGAGGTCACCTAGTTAAGTTGGACCCGATGTCGACAGTGGGATATCACAATTATCTGCTCACACCCTTACCAAGATAGATTAATGCATCTTGCTTTAGCAAACCTGCACTTCATCGATCGAGGCAGGAAGAGTGTCATCAATCGGAAGGCATCCAAATACTTAATATTGGATAAGGAATTTTATGATTCATTCGATGAACTTTTCATCGTGATTAACACTTAATCACCGTGCACAAACATAAAACTAAAACACAACATTCACAATCCAAATGCACCCCGGATGTGCACAGAAGAAAATCATCAATACATTGATGAAAGGGCTAAATCTGAACATTCAGAACTCTTCTAAATATCCAGATTTACATGCATTGGACCAATGAATAACAACTCCACTTATGCAGTAGACAAGCTCATCTCTCGTCCCTCAAACCATTTTGAGGGACGGTTACTGCAAAGGAGAAATAATTTCTGAAATAATGAAATTGCAACGCAATCACATGCGTTCCTGACGGGGTTCTAATTTAGAACACTTCATTGGAATCCCCACACCCAGGAAGAAATCCAGACATTTAGAACACTTCTAAATTTCTGATTTACATGCAATAGATCAGAACCTGCCTCTGATACCACTGTTGGGTTTTCTATACATCATTCAAAATGACAGCATATCAAATATGCGCAGCGAAAAAGAATAAGAACAACCCTAAATAGTTTAAGGAACTTGTGATTTCATGAATCAAGAAATAAGAAAAAGGCAACACATTGCAATACCTGAAGGGAATTAAGTCAATACTCAACCAAGCTGCTCCACAACTGAAATCCCAAAGAACGGTCGTTGAATCCCAAGCGCAGAAATCAATCAGCACCTCTACGGGAGTCCACACGAGCGTTGAAGAACCCTAGCTTCTTGTCGCACAAGAACTAGGATGGAGAAGAAGAGCCCTCTACGTCTCCCACAGAATGCTAGGTCCGATGACAGGGAGAGGCGGAGGCGACAGCGGGATCGAACGGTCGGAACTCTTCCGTCAGAACTTTGCGAAACCCTTCCGTCTCTCTCAGAATCGCAAAAAAAAAATATCGCACTTAGGGCATAAAATTGGGATATATTTATACCCCCTGTGAGAGAGAAAAGCTATCCGCACACCCACGACCAAAAATAGAGTTAACAGAATTCATCGAGTGATCATGAATTCGTCGAGCCATGAATTTGTCGAGACACCATGAATTCGTCGAGCCATGAATTCGTCGGGTTAGTCGAGTCAACATGGATTCGTCGAATCAACATGGATTCATCGAGTCAACATGGATTCGTCGAGTCAACATGGATTCGTCGAGTCAACATGGATTCATACATTCAACGAACTGAGGTAAGAGTCGTCGAGACATTCTCGATGACTCGTCTTGAAAACTTGCCAACACGCTCCATACAATATTCACAATACCCGTGGAACATTCAGTTGACTCGACCCAACTCCAATAAGTCGTAGGATTGGTCCTTCACTCATATCCAATATGAGTAAGGCCAACACAATTCTTCCTCCAACTTCTCCAAACACTCTTGTATGTGACCTCATAGGCTCATATCGCGTTGACAGTGAGACTAAATGCTTGATCACTTCCAGATCACCTTGGAAACACCGACAGAAGATGATCATGTGCCCGACGAACAAAAATCTCACGCATTGATCTCTCACTGTTCTACAGAGAAACCTCTTTTGAGGGAACCTAAGTTTTCACCTTCTACATCTATATTTGTATTTTCTCTTATATTCTTTATTTCGTGTGACGGGAAAATCGATCAGGGAGGTCGTCGGAATTCAGGGAGGATTCTGTGAGAAATCATCCGGGGAGGACGTCTGGATCAGGGAGATCTAGTGGGCTCGAAGACCTTTCGGGAGAAGGGAGAGAGCCAGCTCAAAGACCTTTAGTGAGAAGGGAGAGAGCCAATCAGTCCTCATGGGGAGAGTCGGTATAGATATCACAAGGAAATCCTATTCATCGCTTCTGATCTCCAGCATCATGGAGATCTAGTTTTGTAATTATAAACCTTTTAATATTCAATGAAATCAAGTTTTCTTTTTCTGATCTGATATTACATCTCATTACTGTTGCATCTCTGAAGTGATTGAGCGTACACTGAAACGATCTTCTGTAAGTATAGAATATGGGTTCTGCTGATACGGCTTGTGGTAGATCTACTGCCCCGCGCTAGTGCACAGAAAGCGTATTTCGATGCTGAAAAGTCTAAATCCCCATTACTTGTTTTAAAACTTTATTCACCCCCCTAAGATTGTTCACCAGATCCATCAAGTGGTATCAGAGCTAGGTTACTTCATAAGAGAGTAAAATCCTGAAGTAGATGACCAACTTTAGTCTCATTTTTCCTGTGTGGCAAGGAGTTAGTAGAACCCCATTATTTATGGGGAGTGATTATAGCCACTTGAGAATGCGTATGAAAATATTTTTGATGACGCAAAATATGGACGTGTGGGCATGGTCAGATCGAAATACATTGCACCCACGACTACTGTAGGAGATCAAACACTGGCAAAACTGCAAGATAGGTAGGACGACGCGAATAAACTGAGATGTACCAACAATGCAAAAGCTATGAATTCTTTATTCTGTGAGCTAGATAAAACTGAATTTAATAGAATCTGCAATTGTGAAACTGCATATGATATCTGGTGATTACTAGAACTAACGCATGAAGGTACCTCGTAGGTAAAGGAGTCAAAGTTGTTCTGACTCAAATTGGAATGAACATTTTGAATGGAGATCGATGAGGAGGAGGACAGTATGTACACTCGCTTCACGAAGATTGTCAATGCTTCGAGATCTCTCAAAAAGACATTCTCGAATGGAGACTTGGTGAGGAAGATCCTGCGATCCCTCCCTCCACGGTTGAATCCAAAGATGACCGACATAGCAGAATCTCACAACATCAGTGCCTTGGAGATAGAGAGTCTCATTGGAAATCTGAAGACCCATAAGCTAAAATTGAAAATTCAAGTCGAAGAATATCCCAGGGAGCAAAAGAAAAATGCACTCGCACTAAAGGCGGCCAAGGAAAAGGAAGTGATTGAGGAAATTGATGATGATGAAGAGAGGTTGTACGTCCAAGGGTTCAAAAAGTTCATGAGTAACCCTAAGAGGTGTGAAAAATTCAGAAGATTCATGAAGAACCGTGCTGAAGAAAAATAGAGTTGGAACAAGCCGTCAAAGGTGTCAGAAAGTGATGATAAAAAGTCCACTCCGGAGTGCTTCTACTATCACAAAATTGGACACTTTAAGAGACAGTGTCCAAAATTTCTGAAGGAAGAAAAAGAGAAGAAAAGTCAGAGCAAGGGAAAGAAGAAGGTGCTGAAGGCGTCAACTTGGAATGATACTTCATCTAACGAATCAAGCACCTCCAACTCGAGTAGTGATGAAGAGGAAAATCTGTGCCTCATGGGGAAGCATCAGAACGAGTCAGATTGCGAATTCAACGTTCATAACGACACTGAGGTAACCCCTTCTACTTATGAAGAATTATACGATATATATGAGAGCATGTGTGATAAGAAAAATGAGTTACTATATGAGAATAGCTTCGTAAAGTCCAAAAACAAGCAATTGAAAAGGACTGAAAAGCTTAAATAAATAACTCATTAAATATAGCAAAGAGAAAGTCGAATGCCAAGAGTGTTCTCACTCGGTGGCTACTATTAATGAACTGAAAGAAAGCTTGTCCAAGACTTCCTCTAAAATTGAAACACTTACTAAAGAGAGGAAGGCGATGGAGAGAAGGCTACAGAAATCTCTTGGCCACATTGAAGATGACAAGAAACAATTTTCAAACTGGTATGTGATGTTTATCGCTGAAAACACCGCTTTCAAGGCCAGAATCCATGACCTGAACCGTGCCATCCATAAATTCAGGGTTGGCCAGAAATCACTAAATATGCTACTGGGTTTTCAGCGCCAGGGATCTAAAAAGTTTGGTCTGGGATATAGTAACGTAAAGTTACTGCCAAGCACTAGCACTAGTGTCGGCGGTACCTGCTCTGCAACAAAGAGTAAAAGTAAAAAACCTATAAAATAAAGTTAAATCTGATAGTTCTGCTCGTCTCATTCATCCAGCATGAGCCCAACATGAAAGCAAAGGGTGGCTTCCACTGCCTATACCGAGTGTGCCAAATGTAAAAAAGTTTGGTCATACCTCTGGCTCGTGCTTGAAGAAAGGGTCTAAGTAAAAAAACACAAGTCTGGATACCAAAGTCTTCTACTTATACTATAGGTGGAACAAATTGGGTAACCAGATCTTTACCCTCATCCTCTTTTTAGGTATATTGGTAGGCTAAGCACACGGAGAACGTGTGGTACATAGACTCTGGATGTTCCAAGCACATGGCAGGAGATGAAGACAAGTTCCTTAGCCTTGAGAAGAAGAATGGAGGCATGGTAACCTTTGGGAACAACAGTAAAGGAAGAATTCTGGGTGTCGACAACATATGTAAACAATAGTTTTCTATTTCAAATGTACTGTATGTAGATGGTTTGAAACATAATTTGGTCTTCATTAGTCAGTTATGTGATAAGGGCTTGAACGTTTTATTTGAAACCTCTACATACACATGTAAAATCATTGATGTTAATACAAACACTATGTTGCTAGCTGCACCTAGAAAACATAACGTATATACCATTATGTTTGATGACTTGTCTTCCTCAAATTTGAAATGTTTGGTTACTAAGAATTAAGAGCTAGAACTTTGGCATATGAGACTCAGTCATTCCGGGAGTAAACTCATAGTCAAACTATCGAAAGAAAAGCTAATTTGTGATCTTCCACAACTAAACGGTAGTTTAACTTCCTTATCTGCTCCATGCGAAAATGGAAAGTTCACCAAATCTTTATTTAAAAGCAAACATAATATTACCACTTCTAGACAACTACAGTTGATTCATCTAGATCTCTTCGGTGCAATTAGTACATATAGTCTAAGAGGTAAACAATATACTTTTTGTTCTAATAGATGATTATTCCTGATTTTGTTGGACAGTCTTTCTAGCTTCTAAATTTGATGATTTTTATGAATTCTCTACCCGGTGTACACGATTACAAAATGTAATGGAATTAAAAAATAAAATGCATAAGGTCAGATCACAGGGGACAATTTGAAAATGATAACTTTACAGATTTTTGTAACAATCTAGGAATTCAGCACGAGTTTTCTACTCCACTCACTCCACAACAAAATGGAGTAATGGAAAGGAAAAATCGGACTTAGAAGAACTGGCTCGCACCACGCTAGCAGAGTATAGCTTACCAAGATGTTTATGGGCTAAAGCGGTCAACAATGCATGTTATGTAATGAACCAGACCATGCTTCGCCCAATTCTAAATCATACTCCATATGAGCTTAGGGATGATATCGAGTGAGATTCGAGCGATTTGAGATCGGCTCAAAATCGAAATTTTCGAGTCAAACTCGGCTCGAAATTGGCTCGAAATTGAAATCGATTTCGAGTCGAGCTAGCTCGGCTCGAAATGGCTCGATTCTGAGATGGCTCAAAATCGAATCAAGCTAGCTCGAAATCAAATTTAGATGGCTCAAAATCGAATCAAGCTGGCTCGAAATTGAGCAAATTTTCTCTTTATTCCTAGTTGGCTCGAAATTAAATTAGGAAACATTTAAATTTAGCAAATGAAACACTTAAAGCCTTCAATATTTGTATTTAGGTTTAAAATTTAGTATTTTTAATTTTAAAATAATAATATATTAATAAATACATAATATTTTTAATCAATTCGAGTTTATTCGAATCATATTTCGAGCGATTCAAGGCTGGCTCGAAATCGACTCGAAATCATATTCGAGTCAAATTGAATCGACTCAAATTGAGTCGAATAAATTGTAACTGATTCTGATTCGGCTCAATATTCGAGCGATTTTCGAGCGACTTTCGAGTTTCGAATAATATGCTCAACCTTATATGAGTTGTACTTTGATAAGAAGCCGAATGTATCATATTTTAGAGTCTTCGGTTGCTCATGTTTCATTTTGAACACCAAGGATCAATTAGGAAAGTTTGATGAAAAATCTGACCTATGCATATTTTTAGGATATTCTTCCACGAGTCGTGCATATAGGGTTTATAATATACGAACATTAGTTGTATAAGAATCGATACATGTGCATTTTGATTAAAATACTCCAAATGAAGATTCTAGATCGAATGAAGTTGATGGCGATGATGATCACCCGTTAGGGGAGAAAATGCAGAGAGTGTGGATGTAGAAGATGAACTTGAACATGATGAAGGGTATAAGCCTCCAAGGACTTTGAAATTTACAAAGCCAACATCCACGAGGATTACTGATTGGAGAACCTTCACATGGGGTAAGAACTCGTTCAGCCTTACATGAGTCATTCTCGAACATATGTTTTATATCTGAAATTGAACCCAAGAACATTTCCGAAGCATTAAATGATGAATCTTAGTTTTTGGCAATGAATGAGGAATTAAATCAATTTGAGCCGAATAAAGTGTGGACACTAGTGGAGCGCCCTAGTAACCATCCAGTCATAGGCTTAAAGTGGATCTATAAAAATAAGCTTTATGGTGATTCTAGGATAACACGAAATAAGGTTAGGTTGGTTGCTCAGGATACTTACAGATTGAAGGGGTAGATTTTGAGGAGTCTTTTGCACATGTAGCTCGCCTTGAGTCTATTAGGATGTTTTTGGCATTTGCTAGTTTTAAACGAATAAAATTATATCAAATGGATGTCAAGAATGCATTTTTGAATGGATATATTAAAGAAGAAGTGTATGTTGAGCAACCACCCTGTTTTAAGAGTAGTAATCTTCCAAATCAAGTCTATAAACTAGTGAAAGTCACATATGGTTTAAAGCAAGCACCTCGTGCTTGGTATGATAGACTAACGGCTTTTCTTTCGAAACATGGATTTAGAATGGGTAGTGCGGATACCACACTATTTGTGAAGCATAGAGATCGCGATTTAATGATTTTACAAATCTATGGTGATGATATAATCTTTGGTGCCACTAATGATAAACTGTGTAATGAAATTGTAGACGTGATGCAAAGCAAATTTGAGATGATCTTAGTGGGTGAATTGTCATATTTCTTAGGATTTCAGATTTCTCAAAAACTAGATGGAATTTTTATATGCCAATCTAAATATGTAAAAGATATGTTTAAAATTTAAATGATTTGGCTTTGAGAATTTGAAAGAAGCTAAGACTCCAATGAGTGTGTAAGATTCCCCTCCTCCTTACCGTAGAGTTCCCGGATCTTATGCCCAGAACCGCCATCTTACGGTCACCCCAACTCACAGGTTAGCTGTCACCGCTCAACGCCGATCCTGACAGCTAAATCGATCATATCACAGGCCAATTTGCAAGAAGTAATAAGTACAAATAAGACATGCCCACAACCACATCACATATATATGTATATATAATAGGAGTGCAAATTGTCCAAAATGAAAACAGAACTAAAGAATGCAAGGGCTTAAGCCTGACACAGATCCAAAAAGGAAACTAATAAGGGTAAAACACTCTCTCACTCTACATTATGCGGAAGCAACACAAAATACTCTCCAACCTATCGTCGTGCGGAAGTAGTGATGCACGACATCTGCTCCTTAGGGTCCGCTGTCATGTCCTGCCTGACGTACTGCAGCTCCTGCTCCTCGATCTCCCGGTTTTATGGCCACAACCGACCATTAGTCAAAAAGACTAAGCCATTTTGTCCTTGCCTCCCCCCACGACTCCTAGGTACCGAGCGGGAGGATAAAGCGAAGGACAACAATGGGTAAAAGAAGATACATTTGACATGGATTATACTAGCAGTATGATGAATAAGCGAGCAGTAAGTATAACAGCAATCGATAATAAAAAGCAGTAAATAGGACAACAGTAGTATGTAATAAAAAGTAGTAAATAAGTAAACGCGGTGCAAGTAAAGTAATAAGAAACTACCACTCTATCCTCTAGAGTACCTTAACTTATATGAATGCCCATACAAAATTATAAGTTAAGATTTTCGTAATTATAACTTATCATATAAAAGAGCTCATACTAATTTATATGATAAGGGTCTGCAAGTGTATATGTCATTAAGATGTTATGAATGTTATGATATGTTATGCAATGTTCATACAGTGCAACTCACTCACACGACTATGCGCGCACAGACCTTTAGTTCCCTCTTTTCAGAGGCAGCAAGCCTCTCAGGTACTTCCGGCGTGGCAACGAAATCAGTGGATCAGACACTCCACTTCTATGTGGGTATACACACTATCAGACCTAGACCTTACGTACGTTATTGTACACGTCCAAGGTGCACTTCCATGAGCTTTTGTGTACTCTTACTGGCATCACACCAGACTTTTATGGTCGGGGGTGGGTTACTCATGATTTTGCTAGACCGCAGTAAAGTAACCTACTGGTCCTCTAACTCAGCACACCCCGCCAAGGTCAACATACTTCCATTGGTGTGATAAATGGACCCGTATCAAAGACCCATCACTATTTTTTGCACATGCAAGGTTAATCATATCACCCGAGCCTCTAGCTCGCATGGATAACTACTCTTGAACCATTGTGTCCTCTCTAATAAGACGAGGTTTACTTTTCTCAATTTATCTCATTTAGGGTTACTCTTGTTTATTACTTAGGCGATCATAGCAATTTAATGTGAATTCTGGACTTCCCGAGGTCTACCCGGTGAAGGGCTCACAACGGAACTAGATGGTATTCTGGGATGGCATCCTAGACCTTCCTTTCTCAGAATACATACTTTTATTGGTAACTACCCAATGTTAAAGTTATCCTCATGGTTGCTCTAAATTACTTAAGGATGACTTAGACTTCCTTTATGTAACTTGACGACCTCTTAACGGTGCGTGGTGCAAATTCTTAGATATTCATTTATGTGTCCAACACTAACCTTGAAAACATCATGATCATGTTAACACTCTAAATATCACTATAAGTGCCACGAATAGGAAACTCCCAAAAAATGCTTCAATTGTTCATCGTGACGTGCTCCTCGTTTACTATTCTCTATATGGTAGAAATCCTCCAACAAGACTACAACTTATATGAACTTATAGTTATGTAAGCCCTAATATTGTGTTCCAAATTTCATTCCATTTCTACATGTTCTGGCTAGCCTAAACACTACCCCAAGTTTTTGCTATTCGCAGACCAACCCAACATTGAACTAGATTGATCTCTATGATGTGAACTTCACTATAACATGGCCAAATGCCCTAAAATTTATACCATAAGTTAATCATGACCTAATTATAAGATGGTCTGAAATTCATAATTTTCCCAATTATTTTGGCCATTTAATACTTTAATGATAATATACACCTCACTTTACACATGAAGTACAACTTTATGAAGTCAAAATGCTCCCAATAATTTATCAGTGATATGTAATGTATAATTATAATTGTTGACTGGATTTCTTAATTTTTCATAATATTTATGACCACTATTTAAATATTTAAACATTTATGTCAATTGGACACATTACACAGTAAGTACCAAAATAACTTATTTAAAAATTCTACAAAAATTACCATAGACCTATAACAATCCAAATAAAGACTAGCCAAATTTTCAGAATTTTCCAGATATTATAAGCCATATAAATTCCATTAATACTATACAACCCCGATGTTCGCCAGGAATAGTCAGATGGTTCACATCCAAGAAGGCGAGCCAAGATGGGCGAACCCCGGTGAGGCGAGCCAAGATGGGCGAACCCCGGTGAGGCGAGCCAAGATGGGCGAACCCCAGCTCGCCTAGGCAAGACAGGCGAGCCCGCCTAGAGCGAGTGCGGATAGCAATTCTGGGGCTCGCCGAGGCAAGACAGGCGAGCCCGCCTAGAGTAAGTGCAGATAGCAATTCTGGGGCTCGCTGAGGCAAGAGAGGCGAGCCCACCTAGAGCGAGTGCGGATAGCAATTCTGGGGCTCGCCGAGGCAATACAGGCGAGCCCACCTAGAGTAAGTGCGGATAGCAATTCTGGGGCTCGCCGAGGCAAGACAGACGAGCCCGCCTAGAGTAAGTGCGGATAGCAATTCTGGGGCTCGCCGAGGCAAGAGAGGCGAGCCCGCCTAGAGCGAGTGAGGATAGCAATTCTGGGGCTCGCCGAGGCAAGACAGGCGAGCCCGCCTAGAGTAAGTGCGGATAGCAATTCTAGGGCTCGCCGAGGCAAGACAGGCGAGCCCGCCTAGAGTAAGTGCGGATAGCAATTCTGGGGCTCGCCGAGGCAAGACAGGCGAGCCCGCCTAGAGTAAGTGCGGATAGCAATTCTGGGGCTCGCCGAGGCAAGACAGGCGAGCCCGCCTAGAGTAAGCGCGGATAGCAATTCTGGGGCTCGCCAACCCAGAGGCTCGCGAGCTCCACTTACAAGGGAGGTCGCGAAGGGGGCTGGCTCGCCCAGTAATAGTCCAGGAAGGGATTTTTACCAGGAGGCCCCCGACGGTCTGCGGTTAGCCTCTCCAAACAGCGGAGTTTGGCTGTTAGCAGACCAATCCGGTGTGCGGATAGTAAGAATGAACCGCGGGATTTGGCTATTGACAGACCACAAAACTAAAATCTATAAATAGACCTCAAAGGGCACCTTGGAAGAGGACCGGTTCAGAATCTTTGAGCCTTCTTCTCTCCTTAGGTCGCTTTTGTTCGGGCTCTCTAGCTCTCCAAGGTGCCCAAGTCTTAGCTTTGTCTTGGGAGGGGAAGCGCTCAACGATCTTTCGGGTTAGTGGAGGGACCTCCTCGCTAAGACTAGGGTCTTTGTTCTTTGTCCGAGTTATCTGCCCACCTCTTCCGAGGGACCGGTAAGGGCTAGCTGCCCCTCAACTTGTTGAGGTCCCTGAGCTCCACAAGAGGCCGAGAAATCGGTTTCAACATTTTGGTGCGGTGAGCGTGGAGTGTGGCTGGTTCAAGAAAGTTCCAGAGAAGGGTTATGGCGGGAGATGAAGAGCAAGGCGAGGAGTTCGGCGAGACACCTCAGGAGGCGATGGCCAGAATGCTCGCAGATTTCAGAAAGGAGGTGCTCGGCACCTTGGGGTTCACGGTCACAGCTCTGCGAAGCGAGTTTGCAACCCCAGCACCTCGGGCGACCCCTCCCCCTACAACGGTCGGCGAGAATGCTCCAGGGGGAAGGGTTGGAAAGGAAGTTGCCGTGGGGTTAGGTCAGGACAGGGAAGGGCGAGTGTTGTTCGCCAGCCCAGCGAGCTCCGTGCCGACGAGCTCAGTGCCAACGAGCTCCATCCCAGCGAGCGCGGCGCAGGCGAGTGCGCACCAAGAGGATGCGGCGACGGTCGGGGTGGTTCAGGCGAGCACCGCCCTCGCGAGTGCAGTCCCGGCGAGCTCAAGTTTGGCGAGAGAGCTTGGGGGGCGAGTGGAGCCAGAAAAAGTGACAGGAGGGGGAAGCCCCTTTTGCGATCTGGTGCTTTCCGCACCCGTCCCAGAGGGGTTGGGAGAGTGGGATCAGGTGTACTACAACGGTAGGGATGACCCTGTCCAGCACCTGCAGAGTTTCGAAGACTCGGTCTCCATCAGGCCAATGTCAGATGCCTTCAAGTGTCGGCTCTTTGCCGTCACCCTCAAGGAGAAGGCCAGGGACTGGTTCCATCAGCTCCCTGCAGGATCAATCTACGCATTCGAGGATTTGCGCCGAAGTTTTTTGCTGAGGTTCTCGACCTCAAAAAAGAGGAAGAAGGACGCTGATTCCCTCTTCAAAGTGATTCAGGAACCCAGGGAGTCGTTGGCTCAATATGCCGATCGGTTCCAGGAGGAAGTGCAGCTCACTCAGGAGATGCCCGGGTTTGCACTCCAACTCGCCTTCACGGTCGGGTTGAAAGAGAGTTTCTTCAAGATGGAATTGAAGAGAAAGGCCCCCGTCTCCTATGAGGAGCTGATGGAGAGGGTGTCGGAGGAAGTCGCGAGTGAAGAAGCCAACCCATAGCTCACCAAGAGGCTAGCAAAGCTCAGTGAGCCGCAGGTGAAGCAGCAGGAGGTCAGGAGAAGGGAAGAGCCCCGGGCCCCGGAGGGGGGATGGAGGCCGCAAGGCGGAGGAATGCAAGGGCAAGGAAGGGGTTACGGACCAGGAAGGGGTAACCATTTCAGAGGTCAATGGAGACCCCCCCCCCCCCCCCCCAGTTAGGGTGGAGGCAGGGTCCGATGCAGATGCCTCCCCCACCTCAACAGGCCATGGCAATTGGCCGGGGAAGAGGAAGAGGAAGGAGAGGCGAGGTGGAAACAACAGCCGTTAGGAGGAGAAGGAATAGGGTGGCGGAGGCCGACGCAGGGGAGGTGACGTTGCCATATTGTATCTTCCATGATGAGGAAGGTCACTCAACGGACACCTGCCCGGAGTTCCTGGAAGTGAAGAGGGGCAGAGCGCCCACGCCACAGCAGCTGCAGCCAGTGAGGATCGTGGAAGTCGAGCCTCGAGAGGAGGATGAGGAAAGGTGTGAGGATAGAAACGATGTGGGGAATAGGGGAGGGATCGGGGTGATCCATGGGGGGGTAGGGGTGGAGGCGACCCGCAAGGCTAGCCTCCATACCATCTACCACTGGAGCGTAGCTTCAACATCCACCGCTCCGCTCCCGTCCGAAAAAATCATTTTCACCCAGAAGGACATGCCGGGCTATGAGGACCCGTTCTGCGACGCGCTGGTCATTCAGACGGCGATCGAGAACTTCACCGTCTCCCGAATCCTAGTGGACAACGGGAGTTTGGTCAACGTCATCTTCAAGAAGGCATTTGACAGGATGGAGGTGGAGCCCAGAAGGGTGTTGGCCTCGGATGGCCCTCTGTTTGGATTCTCGGGGGAGAGGAAAGAAGTAGAAGGGGGAGTAGGACTTCAGGTGACCCTAGGTGGGCAGTCCAGGAACTGCCATTTTGTCATAGTGGACGCTCCAAGCAGCTACAGCGCCATCTTCGGACGGCCACTCATCAGCGCGTTCCGCTGTGTCCCCTCCACCTTTCATCAATGCCTTAAGTTCAACGACGGAGGGGTTCAGGTGCGGATCAGGGGGGATCCCAAGGTGGCAAGGCAGTGTTACGTGACGGCTGTCAACACCATCTCCTGGATGGGAGAAGTGGAGGAGTGGGATAAGATGATGGAGGAGGCGGCCGAAGCCGGAGGTAAGGAGGTAGCCGAGGAGAAGTTGGAGGGAGATGAAGTCCATGCCCAGGAAGGGGTAGCTAAGGGACCCCGGGCGGAAAGAGAGGAAGAAGAAGAGAAGGCCCAGGAGAGAGGGGCGGAGGAGCTGATGGTGTTAGAGAAGGAGGTCGAGGAAGGAACCCAGGCTCTCGCTTGTGCCGAGGAAGAGAGGGCTTGGGGAGAGCAGTCCCGGTTGGAGGCTATGGACGAGGTCGTGGAGCTCGAGGTCACCACCCGGCTAGGGGTGGTAGAGAAGGTCCGGGTCAGCGGAGGACTCAACCCGGAAGATCAATCGGAGATCCTGGCGTGCGTGCAGAAGAACATAGACGTCTTCGCTTGGAGCGCCGCGGAAATGCCCGGGATCGACGCGGATGTGGCTTGCCATCGCCTCAACCTCGACCCCAGCACCCGCCCTATCCGCCAGAAGAAAAGGGCCACCGCCGACAAGCTGGAAGGGCCCATCCGCGAGGAGGTGAGCAAGCTTCTACAGGCAGGCTTTGTAACGGAGATCCAGTATCCAGGCTGGGTCTCCAACATCATCATGGTGAAGAAGGGAGGAGGTAAATGGAGGATGTGTATCGACTTTTCTTTACTTAATAAATCATGCCCTAAGGATTGTTACCCCCTGCCTAGGATCGACGCGCTGGTTGACTCAGCCGTCAGTTTTCCTGTGATGTCTTTCTTAGATGCTTTTTCAGGTTACCATCAAATCCGCATGCACCGGACATCAAGGATGTCTCCTTCATCACGGGGGATGGATTCTACTGTTATAAGATGATGTCGTTTGGGCTCAAGAATGCAGGTGCCACATACCAAAGGATGATGGACAGAGTCTTCCGCGAGCAGAAGGGAAGAAACTTGGAGGTTTATGTTGACGACCTCATGGTAAAGAGTCGAGACCTTGGGTCTCACCTCCGAGACCTCGAGGAGACGTTCGGGACCCTGCGGCGCTACAAGATGAAACTCAATCCCTTGAAATGTGTCTTCGGGGCAAGCCGAGGAAAGTTCCTAGGCCACTTACTCACCCCCGCAGGAGTGGAGCCTAACCCGGACAAGGTTAAGGCGGTGATGGAGTTGGGGTCACCAAGGAATCCGAAGGAAGTTCAGAGCCTTATAGGGAAGTTGGCTGGGCTCAGCAGGTTCCTCTCCAAGGCGGGGGAAAAGTGTGCGCCTTTCTTCAAGGTGCTTCGGGGCAACAAGAAGTTTGAGTGGACCCGGGAGTGCGAGGAGGCCTTCCAGGCTCTGAAGGAACAGCTCACCCAAACCCCTCTGCTCCAGGGGCCGAGGCCAGGAGAAGACCTATCCCTCTACCTGGGGGTAGGGTCCGAAGTAGTAAGTTCCGTGTTGATCCGGGAGGAGAGGAAGAAACAGTTCCCAATCTACTACGTCAGCCGAGTGCTGAAGAAGGCAGAGCTCCGGTACCCGATCCTGGAAAAGTTAGCCTTCGCATTGGTGGTGTCGGCCCGGAGACTCCGACCTTACTTCCAAGCCCATTCCATCAAGGTAGTGACGGACCACCCACTCCATAAAATCATGGAAGGGGTGGATCACTCGGGAAGGTTGGCAAAGTGGTCCGTTGAGTTAAGTGAATTCAATATCGCGTTCGTGCCCAGGACGTCCATCAGGGCTCAGGCGGTGGCAGACTTCATGGTCGACTATGCGGCCGAGGTGGGGGAGCACGAGCCACCTCCCCCAGAGGCATGGAAGATGTAGGTGGACGGAGCATCGGGAAAGTACTCCTATGGAGGGGGAATAGTCCTAGTAAGTCCTCAGGGGACTCGGATTGAGCAAGCCTTAAACATCCATTTCCCAATTACCAACAACCAGGCTGAGTACGAGGCAGTGATAGCGGGCCTTCGGCTAGCCCGGGAACTAGGGGTGCAGGACGTGGAGGTCTCCACGGACTCCATAGTGGTAGCATGCCAAATCAAGGGAGAGTTTGAAGCGAAGGACCCGATCCTCCTGCTATACCTGGAGAAGGTTAAGGGGGTCATCGGGCAATTCCGCACCTTCTCCATCAAGCACGTGCCGAGGGAGGAGAGCAACCAGGCGGACCTCTTAGCCAAGTTCGGTCCCCGAGCGGGAGGGACGGCTTCGGAACTCTTCCGGCCCTCCATCGAGGAAGGAGAGTTGATGGAGGTGGATCGACGAGCCTCGTGGATGGATCCGTTCATCACCTTCCTATCCTCCGGGCAGTTCCCTGGAGAGGACTTGGACAAGAGACGCTTCAGGTATAAGTCCGCTTATTACTCCTTGCATGCAGGAGGGATATATAGGAAGACTCTCTCGGGACTCCTGGACCGCTGTGTTTCCGAGGAGGAGGTTCCGAGAGTCCTGGAAGAAGTCCACTCCGGGGAGTGCGGCAGCCACTCCGGGAGTCGGACCCTGGAAGGGAGGGTGTTGAGGCAAGGCTACTTCTGGCTCACTCTCAACAAGGATGTGGCAGAGTTCGCGAGGAAGTGTCCGAAGTGCCAGCTCTAGGCTCCACTCCAACTCCTCCCAGCCCAAAGGCTCCGGACCATCACGGCTCCCTGGCCCTTCGCCATATGGGGGTTGGACCTGGTCGGTCCCTTCCCCCAAGCCAGCGGCCAGAGGAAGTTCATGCTGGTCATGATCGACTACTTCTCCAAGTGGGTAGAAGTGAAAGCACTCGCTAAGGTAACCTCTCAGGTGGTAAGGAATTTTGTGTGGGGAGAGATAATTTGCAGGCACGGGCTACCTCTAGCTATAGTGACGGACAATGGGCCGCAGTTTGCTAGTGAAGAGTTTGTTGGCTTCTGCACTCAGCTCGGCATTGATCTCAGGTTCGCGTCGGTCCACCACCCGTAGAGCAATGGGCAAGTGGAGGCGGCGAACAAAATAATCGTTAACCTATTTAAAAAAGTGGAGAACCTTCGGGGAAACTGGGTAGAACAGCTACCCTCCATCCTCTGGGCCATGAGGACTACTCCGAATACCGCCACCGGGGAGACTCCGTTCAAGCTCTCTCACGGGTCCGAGGCCGTTCTCCCCATAGAGTTTGAGGTAAAGACCCCCCAGGTGATCGCTGCGAGCGAGGGGGGTGAAGCGTGGCTAGAAGATAACAACACAGAGCAGAGGCTATCTTTGGACCTGGTGGAAGAACTCCGGGACTTGGCCACCATCAGGCAGGAAGAGGTCAAACGGCGGATGGCTCGATATTTTGACAAACATATCCGGATAAAGCACTTTCAGAAAGGAGACCTAGTCCTGAAGAAGGTCGATGCGGCCGGCAGAGGGGTCGCGGTGGGCAAGCTTAACCCCAACTGGGAAGGTCCATATATTGTAAGCGAGGCGCTCAAGTCGGGGGGGGGGGGGGGGGGGGGGGGGTATCATCTCCAGGATGTGGAGGGGGTGCCTCTCGACCAAGCCAGGAGTGGGGATGATTTGAAACGATTTTACCCTTGAAAGATTTATTCTGTTGTTTATTAAATGTCTTACTCCTTTTTGTGATGCTTATAATTACTGTCATGCCGTGGTGACGAAGGTTGGATGTGTTGGTGCTGGAATGCCCCAGATCGATTCTGCTCCCGGGCTCTCACCTAGACGGGGGGTTCAGGTTGATCTCTGAGAGGCTGGCAAGGTTGGATGTGTTGGTGCTGGAATGCCCCAGATCGATTCCACTCCCGGGCTCTCACCTAGACGGGGGGTTCAGGTTGATCTCTGGAGAGGCTGGCAAGGTTGGATATGTTGGTGCTGGAATGCCCCAGATCGATTCCGCTCCCGGGCTCTCACCTAGACGGGGGGTTCAGGTTGATCTCTGGAGAGGCTGGCAAAGTTGGGTATGTTGGCACTGGAATGCCCCAGATCGATTTCTCTCCCGGGCTCTCACCTAGATGGGGGGTTCAGGTTGATCTCTGGAGAGGCTGGCAAGGTTGGATATGTCGGTGCTGGAATGCCCTAGATCGATTTCGCTCCGGGGCTCTCACCTAGACGGGGGGTTCAGGTTGATCTCTGGAGAGGTTGGCAAGGTTGGATATGTTGGTGCTGGAATGCCCCAGATCGATTCCGCTCCCGGGCTCTCACCTAGACGGGGGGTTCAGGTTGATCTCTAGAGAGGCTGGCAAGGTTGGGTATGTTGGTGCTGGAATGCCCCGGATCGATTCCGCTCCCGGGCTCTCACCTAGACGGGGGGTTCAGGTTGATCTCTGGAGAGGCTGGCAAGGTTGGATATATCGGTGCTGGAATGCCCCAGATCGATTCCGCTCCCGGGCTCTCACCTAGACGGGGGGGGTTCAGGTTGATCTCTGGAGAGGCTGGCAAGGTTGGATATGTTGGTGCTGGAATGCCCCAGATCGATTCCGCTCCCGGGCTCTCACCTAGACGGGGGGTGCAGGTTGATCTCTGGAGGGGCTGGCAATAGGGGTCACGGTTTGAAGGTAATAGGTTTAGGTGTTAGAGCCAGAGGGGCTTGATTCGCAAAATTGAAAGGGTTGAGGCTGGTAAAGGCCTAAGGTAACAAATTGAGATGTTAGAGCCAGAGGAGCTTGGTTCGCAAAATTGAAAGGGTTGAGGCTGGTAAAGGCCTAAGGTAACAAGTTGAGATGTTAGATCCAGAGGGGCCTGGTTCACAAAATTGAAAGGGTTGAGGCTGGTAAAGGCCTAAGGTAACAAGTTGAGATGTTAGAGCCAGAGGGGCTTGGTTCGCAAAATGGAACGGGTTGAGGCTGGTAAGGCCTAAGATAACAGGTTGAGGTGTTAGAGCCAGAAGGGCTTGGCTCGCAAAATTGAAAGGGGTGAGGCTGGTAAGGCCTCAGATAGCGGGTTGAGGTGCTAAAGCCAGGGAGGTTTAGTTCGCTGGATGCCAATGTCTGAGTTCGCCAAGGTCGGGTTCGCCGGGCAGTATCCGCGGGCGACGACAGCCCGGGTTCGCAAAATCCATAAAAGGAGAATCTTGGCGAGGCGAGCCCAGACACACGCATTCGCGAGCCCCTCGGAATCACTGTCGCGTAACTACTAGTCATGAGAGGAGTTCAAAAGAAAGATCAAATGCGAGAGAAAAATAAAAATGCGAGCATGCTAATAAATACTAGCAAAAAATCGTAACCATCATCCCCCAAGATTCTTCTATGTTCGGCGGCGATCTCGCCAGCTCAAAAAGTATAAATATACATTCGAAGGAAAGAGAGAGAAGGGAGGCTAAGGGGGTTCATTCTGGGGGGGCCCTCGCCATTCTTGCGAGCCCCCAACCATGGCGCCAAGTCAAAGAGATCCGGGCAGACGTCTTCGG
The DNA here is from genome assembly GCA_033032865.1 of Dactylorhiza incarnata. Lineage (NCBI taxonomy): Eukaryota > Viridiplantae > Streptophyta > Magnoliopsida > Asparagales > Orchidaceae > Dactylorhiza > Dactylorhiza incarnata. The sequence goes on from JAWHQI010000116.1 coordinate 1,979,274, forward strand.
CTGTAAACTCCATCGCGTCTTCGGCTAGTAGACTCGCGTTCTTGAGGGTCGTAAAGACGAGGTTAGAGACCTCATGTGCATCTCGTCGCCTCTGTTCCTCGCTTTCGGCAACCCTCTGTTGAGACCCGGCTCGCCCAGGAGAGGGGGGTAGCACGCTGCGAATCAGCTCGTCCACCCGAGCCTTCAGCATGGTATTCTCCAACTCCAGCTCGTTGTTGCGAGCGAGAAGTTTGGTTGCTACGTCGGCATCCTGAGTTAACATCAAATGAGTTAGACAAAGATCGGGGGTCGCGAACAGCAAAGAAAGGAGGCCCAGGGCCGCTTACCATCTTGCCCTGCATCCCGGCGAGAAGGCTTTCCGACACCTCCTCTCTCTCCTTAAGACCTTTGATCTCTTCGCGAGCTCTCTTAAGCTCCTCCCTGTATGCGCGGATATACCTATCCGCCTGCAGGTAACGGCGCCCCGCCATGTGTGCGAGCTCCGTCGAGCGGAACTGGGCTCGCATTTCTTCGTAGACCAGTTGCCTTGGCCCTATCTCTTTATAGGCGGCGGCGTCCTCGCGGCCGTATAAGCGAAGGAGATAGAGAACGCCTCCTCCCCCGCCTTACCAAGCTCCACCTAGGAGGGATGAAGGGTAGAGTAGGAAATCCGGTTGGCATCAGGATCCCAAGCGAGTAGGGGCTCGCCGAGGGAATCGGAAACCTTCTCACCTAGACCGAAGTTCTTGTGGCCCTTGGGTTGGGGGGTTGCGGAAGAGATCCCAGCGCCCTGGCTCGCCAAGGGGTCCAGCTGTTTCGCAGGGGAAGGGGGCGAGCCGTCGGTCTCGCTCAGATCAACGACCGTGCTCTTGTCTTTAACAACGAGGGTTTTCCCCTTTGACTTCTTGGAAGAGGATTGCGAACCGAGCTGACTCGCAGACGGAGGTCGCTTCTTGTCGGACCCAGTGGTAGGAAGATCGCGGCAAGCCTCTGCCGCCGCGGTCGCGAGCGTGTCCGCCGTAAGTGTGGTGCCTTGCGCGTGCGGAGGATTAACGGGGACCTCACGCTCGCCTGTAGAATAAGAGCGTTACACAGCAAAGAAAAGAAAAGGGAGGTAGGGCGAAAGCGAGCCATACCTTCCCCTTGAGGAACCGCGAGTAGCGAGTCAACGTTGCGCCTCAGATGGGCGACCTCGAAGTTTTTCCCAGAAAGGTAGTTGAGGAGTTTGGCGTCGGCGCTGCTCAGCGAGCTCGGAGGACGGTAGGTGGCGTCATCCCGTTGAAGAGGAGTGAAGTGGAGGTTACCGAAAGGTCCCTTCACCAAAATGAATTTCTAAGTCCAGTAGTGACTCTTGTTCACCGTCTCGTAGACGGTGATGTGCTGACTCGTGAAATAAGTAGTCCCGTCCCGGAAGGCGCGGAAAGAGAACACTTTGCGGAAGACGAGGAGGCTGAACTCGATCCTCTCCTCCCGCACATAACTAGCGAATGCGACAATATCCGTGATCGCATTCGGGGTCAGCTGGCTCGGCAGCACCCCATAGTACCGTAGCACCTGCAAGGAACAGAGGATGAAAAAGTTGCGATAGCGAGCAGGGAGCGGCGAGAGGGCTAAGCAAAGTACCTGACGAATCTCAGGCCATAAGGGGAGTCGCAACCCATTCACGAAGTGAGCAATGGGGATCGCGAGTTCGCCGACCTCGGTCTCATTCAATGTAGCTCTCTCGCTTGGACAGCGAGCCGAATAACCCTCCGGGAGATAGCGATCCACGGCATATTTGTATTCCTCTGTCGTGATGTTCGCGCAGTAGAATTTGTGAGATTGAAACGCTGAGGCGCATCTTGACCGCCCCTCGCTCTCGCCATCTGCTCCCATTGAAGGATTTGTTCGCAGCGATCCAGGAAGAAGCGACCTGCAAATAGTGTACACGAGTGCAAGCTTGTGAGAACGGAAAGGAGCGTAGAGGCGAGGGGATTGGGGAAATAAATGTGGCGGATGGAAATGTGAATCCGAACTATTTATAGGAAAATAGGATGGGCACGGGAATCGAAGCGTCGGGAGTGCGGATAGTGAAAATAAAGCAGATGTCTACTCGAATAAGACTACAGCCTCGCGAGCCCGGGCTCGCCACTGCGCGGTAACTGAGCCCCGCCTGAGGCCGGCCCGTGAGGGAAGGGGGTCTGGGCGCAACGTCGCCCAGAAGTTCGCGAGCGCTCCACAAAGGCAATCATATCAAACGCGGCGAACAAGCGGAATAAGCCACAGGCGCACCACAGATAAATAAAGGGCAAGATAAAAAATGATAAGAGGCGAGTCACGATGGACTCGCAAATATTATCACACCACATGCATCGTTCAACAGAAACATCATAGGAGAAATGAAAACAAGGGGACAGTAGAAATAAACCCGCGGTAGGCTCAGGGGTAAGGAAGCCATTTCCAGCGACCCCGGTCTCGCTTCCCCGCGCGCGGCGGCACTCTCGGATAGTGGTATTCGCGAAGTACTTTGAGCTCGCGCAGGATCAGGTGTGCTTGGTCTTCGCCTCGCGAGATGTGCACGTCGGGCGAGGTAGCGTCTGCGCGAGTCACCGGCCCCGCCTCGGCGAGTGAGCGCGCATTCGCGTCCTCCATCGCGACGAATCTCTCATTGAAGGAAGCTCGGTCCGCGTCATACCGCTCCTCCAGCTCGCACAACATCATACCATGCTTCTGAAGCACCTCTGACACCCGTCTCTTTATCCGCGCGGGGTCGTCCGGGTCGCCCAAGAAGTCTTCCATCTGGCTCGGCGAGGGCGGCGGTGACATCTCCACCCTCCCATGCTCTGACTCTGGCATGGCTTCTGAAATCTCTGCGAAGGGAGTTAGTAGGATCAGGGGACGAGCGAGAAAGTGAGCCCGCACAAATGTACTAACCTTGGGAGAAGGGGGAATCACGATGTTGCTTGCGAGAGGACTCCGGTCGACCCTGAAAGTTTTCGCGGAACCCTCGGACGTGGGGTTTCCCCAGACCAGGGGGATACACCACCCTCTCCGCGACCTGGGCGCCGTCGAGAAGCGAGCCGCCTGGGCTTCGCCTACCCACAATACCGAAGCCCAGGGTCTCCACGTTAACCTTAGGCGGAATCGGCGAGCGCACCGGTGTGGAGCCTCTCTTCTCAGGGCTCGGCGGTGGGGTATCTACATAGACCATAAACGCATGGATATCGCACAGAGACTTAAGCGGAGATAAAGGAAGGTACTTGTGACGTACGGGGTTGCGAGAGAGGTGCCTGTTGGGTTGAGGTCCCAACCCCAGCAATTAGCGATCCCAACCTCGTTGGGGACGGGGGGCGAGAAGAGGTCAGCGTAAGGCCCGCCATGCGTTCCTCAGGGGGAGGATTCTGCGAGGGGAGTAGGAATGAGTAGGGAGTCGATATAAAGAATTTTTTAGATGAAGAATACCTGTTGCGCGAGCCCGGCATTCGGCGGCGGGGGCGAGGCAGGAGGTGACGACACGTCCTCCTCCTGCGACCTCCAAACCGTCTTGGCTTTCTTAGTCTGGGGGGAAGGGGATGTGGCAGGGTTGAACATCCAGGCGTTGCGCTCGGCGGCCTGGGCCTTCTCCATCTCTCTGGAAGCCTTCAGTCGATCCCGCGCGCTCGGCTTGGAAGACATTCTGGAGAAAGATTGTTTTCAGCGAGGAAGAAGGGGAAGGAAAAGTTTGATCACTAGCCACGGTGGACGGTATTTATAGTTTTGGGCATGGGACCCACCAAAAGATTCCCGCCACGTCAGCCGAATCGGCGAACACCAGGGGTTGGATGTTTCTTCGCGAGCTTAATACAACCTCGCGAAGAGCGAGGATTGTGTACAACCCCGATGTTCGCCAGGAATAGTCAGATGGTTCACATCCAAGAAGGCGAGCCAAGATGGGCGAACCCCAGTGAGGCGAGCCAAGATGGGCGAACCCCGGCTCGCCGAGGCAAGACAGGCGAGCCCGCCTAGAGCGAGTGCGGATAGCAATTCTGGGGCTCGCCGAGGCAAGACAGGCGAGCCCGCCTAGAGTAAGTGCGGATAGCAATTCTGGGGCTCGCCGAGGCAAGACAGGCGAGCCCGCCTAGAGCGAGTGCGGATAACAATTCTGGGGCTCGCCGAGGCAAGACAGGCGAGCCCGCCTAAAGTAAGTGCGGATAGCAATTCTGGGGCTCGCCGAGGCAAGACAGGCGAGCCCGCCTAGAGTAAGTGCGGATAGCAATTCTGGGGCTCGCCGAGGCAAGAGAGGTGAGCCCGCCTAGAGCGAGTGCGGATAGCAATTCTGGGGCTCGACGAGGCAAGACAGACGAGCCCGCCTAGAGTAAGTGCGGATAGCAATTCTGGGGCTCGCCGAGGCAAGACAGGCGAGCCCGCCTAGAGTAAGTGCGGATAGCAATTCTGGGGCTCGCCGAGGCAAGACAGGCGAGCCCGCCTAGAGTAAGCGCGGATAGCAATTCTGGGGCTCGCCAACCCAGAGGCTCGCGAGCTCCACTCACAAGGAAGGTCGCGAAGCGGGCTGGCTCGCCCAGTAAAAGTCCAGGAAGGGATTTTTACCAGGAGGCCCCCGGCGGTCTGCGGTTAGCCTCTCCAAACAGCGGAGTTTGGCTGTTAGCAGACCAATCCGGTGTGCGGATTGTAAGAATGAACAGCGGGATTTGGCTATTGACAGACCACAAAACTAAAATCTATAAATAGACCTCAAAGGGCACCTTGGAAGAGGACCGGTTCAGAATCTTTGAGCCTTCTTCTCTCCTTAGGTCGCTTTGGTTCGGGCTCTCTAGCTCTCCAAGGTGCCCAAGTCTTAGCTTTGGCTTGGGAGGGGAAGCGCTCAACGATCTTCCGGGTTAGTGGAGGGACCTCCTCGATAAGACTAGGGTCTTTGTTCTTTGTCCGTGTTATCTGCCCACCTCTTCCGAGGGACCGGTAAGGGCTAGTTGCCCCTCAACTCGTTGAGGGCCCCGAGCTCCACAAGAGGCCGAGAAATCGGTTTCAACAAATACATAAGTGTGACAAATGACATTTTTGATAATTTACAGTGTGCATGACTTCCAAAAATCCTACCAAAATTTCCAAAGGTATATTTCAATGTAAAATATCATGTGGCAGAATATTGGATTTTTCTCTAGACCTTAGATGATGTTCATTTCATTTACACTTTCACTACAAGATATAGTCTCTACGACGACGTTTTTTTTGCGACGTTTTTGAAAGCGTCGCTGTTAGTTTTATATTTAGCGACGATTTTTTTTATAAACGTCTTTAATGCAAAAAAATAGCATTTGCTACGTTTTTTAGGGAAAATGTCACCATACGTGTTGAGCTCTTGTGACGATTATTTTTAAAACGTCGCTAAAGTAATGTTTTTATTGTGACGTTTTTGAAAACGTCGTCGTTCGTTTACATTTAGCGACAATTTTTTTAAAACGTCGCCAATATAAAAATTTAGCATTAGCCACGCTTTGCATGAAAACACGTCGGCATACATGTTTATCTTTCATGACGATTTTTAAAAAAAAACGTCATCAAAATATATGATTTTCTGTCAAAATTTGTTATCAAACATTTCAGAAGATCTTTTGTTAAAAGGGATATAAATGATATAGTTATCATTTATCAAATGATTGAACATGAATCATGTCATGTACTTAGTAAGCATGATGCATGAAATACATCATGAAGTACGTATACGACGCACATTATGCATGTTTAAGTTGATGATATATATCAGCCTTATCTATATGCACACACCCATAACCATACACTTGGTTATGTGCGTACTCCAATGCTATGGGTAATTTGTATGCACACATGCACCCATAATTATGCGCTTGGGCCTATGCGCACCCCATGATGGCCAGATATTTTGCTATGCGCACATAACTATATGAATGCACACCCGGCCCCATGCATGCATGTACGATGGGGTATTTCGATCGCTATGCGCTATAACCATATGCTTGGCTATGCACACCCTCATGATGGGGTATTTAATTGCTATGAGCACCGCCCATAACGTACTACTATGCTTGGCTATGCACACACCGTACCCTCATGATGGGGGTGCATGTTTTGCTATGCGCATACCTATAATCATACGCTTGGCTATGCGCATCGCCATGATAGGGTATTTTGTTATGCGCACACCCATCACCATACACCTGACTATCCGCGCTCCCATGGTCGGGAGACGGCTGCGGCAGACGGTGAGCGCGGCGTCATCAAAACATCCGACCTTCTGTTAAAGTTCTAATATATAATGATATTTTTGATGGTAGTGAAGTTATATTGATGATAGCGACGATCTCGATCGTAAGCTTGATACAAGTAATTAAATATATATATAATATGAATGTGTTCACTGTGGATATTATATATGTCTCCACAAACGTACATAACTGTTAGGGTCAGCATACATACGTACATCATGTAGCCATGTATTTTTTGGCTTGTAGCTCAATGATCTTGTCAAACTAGTTATGGAATTCCCTGCAATATATCATACCAAGATATTTCTTTCTGTATGGAGAATATGTTTACATTGATCGATGAGGCGTTAGGTGAATGTTCCAATATTGTAAGTATCATGAGTTGCGTAACGATGAAAATGACTGCATCGATCAATGACGAGTCGATTAAACAAAGTCTAAGATGACAGATCATAACCTCATATCAAATGCTCCTATGTATATGAATTTTGCGTTTACGTTCAAAAATAACAACTATTTTTGTTGGTGCAAAAATAACAATGAATTATTTTGTTACAAAATACATGTTTTTAAGTAAAAATGAAATATACATTTCCAAAATTTTCATGTAATATTTTAATATAAAATTATTTATGGAGGGAAAAATTCGTTTCCTTCCAAAACTTTCATTGCCACTTTTAGAATTTTTTTTTAATTTTTTATTTCCTTCCCCCCTAACCGGCGATCCACTTCCTCCCTAACCCGTAAATTAGCCCTAGCTTTTTCATTTCCTCCCCTAACCCGTAATCAGTTACCTAATACGTGACTAATATTTTAGCCCCATTTTTTAAATAATATTTTGCACTTGTGTCGAAGGTCATCATCCGTGCTGTCCAACCGACGAATTTATATATATATATATATATATATATATATATGTATATATCTTTTCTTTATCTTTATAATATAAGCGAAGGCAAAAGGAATCATGGTGAAATATTCATCTTCCTAAAATACCCTTAAAATTTTACTTCTTATTTTTAATTGCATATATATTTTGGTCATTTACTTTCCCAAAATATATTTCCAGCGAACATTATTTCTCCTCACTTCAACTCCCAAAAATGGACTCCTTCTACGGATCGGATCATCTCCATTTCTGACGAAATGGATAGTATCCATTTCATCATCTAGTGGTCAAAAACACTTTAACATATATCTTGTGGTGCAGATTTTTTTGGATTAAAAAAATTATAAAAGTATGTGAAAAACTGAACCCGTTGGATCAAAAAGCATTTGATCAGGACCGCGAAATGGATACTATCCATTTCGTCAGAAATGGAGAGGATCCTAATCTTCCTTCTACACGCCAGCTTTAAGCTTTCAGCGGAGAAAAGACTCCTCGACAGCTTTCAGCTTTCGGTAGAGAAAAAGGACCCTTCTACACGCCTCCTCATTTCCCACTCTAAACACCAGCCCAACTTTCGGCAGTCTGCACGCCTCTTCGAATTCTACACCCCTCCACAGAGAAAAATCGGAAGCTCCTCCTCTCCTCCTCCATTCTCGGAAGCTCCTCCTCTATTCTCGGAAGTTCCTCCTCGCCGTGCCTCCGTGAAGCAGTGCCGCAGTGCCGACGTGACGCCGAGATGCCACAGCCACCGCCGCTCCTCCGGCCTTAGCTCCTTCGTCTTGGATTGGATCTTTGCGCGGTCACTGAGGACTGAATCGCATTCCTTAGCATCGAAAACACTGCCAACCATGTGCTCTGCTACCTCCCGGAGTTCTTCTACGAGTTCTTCTATGATGAATCAATGGGCGGTGCCAGCGATTCAGCGATTCATACCCCTTTCTCCTTAGCTTGCGGCGGCAGCGATTCAGCGACAACAAGGCTTCCACGAATCGCGATCCGTTGCCCGCGCTTCTTCGTTCTTCCCCATCCCCGAGCGGCATAGCAAGCAAGAAGTCGTCGCCCCTCGCTAGTCGAGCAGAGTCCGGAGGAATCGGTGCAGCGTTGCAGGCGTGGAGCGGGTATGTATAACGAGAAATCGAGTTCTAGTTCTTGTCTTCTTGCCCTAGATTTTTTCACTGAAGGTTATTATACTACTCACATTTATAGTGCTCTATTACAGGAGTTTAGGATCTTGATTTATTATTATAATTTTCTGTAGACTTTTCCTTGGGAATTTTACATGTATCGTCTACTTGATGAGCGCATTCCCTCTGAGGAAGTATATTACCAATTTTTTGTTCTTATTTAGTAATGAATGTGTTTCTTTTCTTCCAGAGCACTAATAGTGCATATTCCTTTTTGTCAGAGGTCAAGTTTTGGCTTTGCTCATAGGGCACATATTTATACTGATTCAAGCATATTAGTGACAAACTACTTGCCCCATGGAACTCTTCAGGTAAATGCATCGGTCAGTTAATTTTGGACTTGTGCTTGACATTCTCTACCCAATTTTACTGCTAACTTGTGTGCCTTTTAGCTTTTTCTGCTGATTAGTGATTTGAACATATTTTATTATCAATCTTCACACAATATCCTTACACAGGATGCTATAAATTCACATTTGGTTGCACAAAAATTCATGGATGAAGTACTATGCGTCCATTACTCAATAGAGATGCTTCGCATGTTGGAGGCTTTGCACAGTGTCGGTATAATTCATGGTGATTTTAAACCAGACAATCTTCTCATTCGTTATGTTGGGTAACTATTATTCGAATTCTATAGACAATCAGCGTTTCTTATCTTTATTTGTTGTTGGATCTCTCTAATTACTACGATGAGATCTTATGTTAGAATATCCCCAAGTTTTATCCAAAATATAAAGCACTCTATGCAGACGATGCATATTTCATATTTTAACAAACCTTGAGGATCATATCTTCTTATAACTGACCACCATCATCAGTAAATTTTGCTTTGCATTTATTTATTTCATATTTTCATTCTTTCAAATTAACATGAATCTGACATATGTCATCTGCAATCCTCCTCTTTCCTTCGGGCTACAAATTTGTTGGGGGTAGAAATTAGGTATCAGCAATCAAATTTGTTTGCTATACTAAACATAGCTATATTATACTTCTTCTATCAGAAGCATCCTAGCTTACCATGATGCGTTAAAATGTTAAACAATTGCAAATTTTGTTTAGTAATGGAATTCAGTGGTTAGTATTGTGAAGTATTTAACATATTATATTCATCATGTGATTGCAGGGAACTTTATAGTAACAATTTATGCGGCACAATCCTACAAGAACTGAGAAAATTGATGAGTTTGGTGAGCTTGGATTTGCACCAAAATTATTTTTCTGGTATGAACTTAGCCCTTATTAATTGCATCAGGTTGTAACAATTTTGTTCCAGTGCCAAATAAAAAGTGTGTTCATCAACACTCATTATGCATGGTATAAATTTTCTCTCTGACGTTCTCATGTCCAAGGTTCTCATGTCTGTTCTACATCGCTTTTGTTTTGTTTTGATTTAAACTGCTATTGTGGTTCTGAACATCATAATCTTCTCAATATTGATTGAACTCTCACGGAAAAATAATTGTAATTAATTTCTTTTGGAAATTCATTTGAAAATGTTAATCGTTATTATAGAAACTTGCTGCAGCTTGCTGAGGCATTATTGCATACCAATCACTATGTTGTCTACCTTCCTGGTGCCTTTATTCAGAGCCATTGTTTTGCCATCGCCTTATTTATTGGCGGTTGAAAAAAAAGAATTGGCCTTCACGTATCCTAAATTTTTGGTAGGTATTGTGCGTTATTTTATATCCTTGCATTTTATAATGAAAAAAATGATCCATGTTTTTTGTACATGTACATGTGTTATATGTTCTATTAGATCAACCCTTAATTTACTGGTATTAATTCCATTAAGATTCACCCATTTATTCTTCATTATTTTGTTTAGGGCCTATTTAGATTTTCAAAGAAATTACAACATCGGGAGCGAGTTTGCAGGGATTGGAGCAGTGACAGTTTTTGCTACATTGCACTCTTGCTGTGTAGGCCTCAAGTTTTGCTACATTGCACGCTCATTGCACTCACTGGTTGTGGAGAAGAGCAATCAAGCAGGAAATTTTTTTAGAGACCTTGGTGCACGTAGACCTTGGTATGATTTATAACTGATGTTATTTTCTCTCATTTAGATCTTCAACTAAGCTATTAATGTAAAAAATTTCAACTTCTAAACTCTAAATGGATCACAATTTCATAGCTTTTATAAACGTACCTAAATGGGATCGATGTGTGCATTAATTAACATCCATAACTTCATGCAGTTCGAGTTAACAGTTTATGCACTTCATCTTATTTGCAAGCTAAGGTCTCTTGCGCTGTATGCATGACTCTAATTTTCAAAAGTGGATAAAATTCAAAAGAGGTAACCTCTAATTTTCTTATCCTTTCACTTTTATTTTTGGTATTGAATATTGTTTTAGGTACTGAATATTGTTTTGAATGTTCCGTAATTAGTGTAGACACCAGTAATTAATTCAGTAATTACTTCATTAACTTTTACAACACATGTAGGCATAGAGGCATCGAGCATGGGCTTAGCCTGCAAGAGAGCAGTCGAGCATATGTGAAGCCCGTGCGCAATAAAGTGTTGATGCATGAAAATCATCATCATACAACACTATATGTAGTTAAGTCAGTAAAAAACCATAACATTTTGATGCTTTCTTATAAATGTTTTTCTTGGTATGGTTGTCTGAATGCCATTTGTTCTTATAAATCTTTTAGTCCATCAATCATTGTCCTTAGAAGCTCCTTGATATACCGAATCTTTTCTTTTACCAAATTCTTGGTGCTGAGATACTACTATACAAGTATGCTTTTTAACATATTTCTTGCATTTTCGGATGCAGGTAGCAGCTTGATTTTCATGCTAGTGGATATTATCTAAAGAAGAGAGGAGAAAACATCAGTTGACTATCAAATATGTACAAGAATGCACATTTATAGATTTTTTTTCTTTGTAGATATTTTTTTTTCATGTATTTAGTTTAATTATGGATGAAAGTTCTATTAGTATGTACTGAGGGGTTTGGGCCATCTCTCACCCTCTTTTTTTTCTATTAATAAAATAATGAATATTAAACGCACTTCTCTTTGTTATTGAGCATTTTATTTATTTTTGTGTTTGAATGCCTAAAATTGAATTAAAATAAAAAATAAGTGTTTAATGGAGTTTTGATTAGTATATAGATTATTTGAGAAGTATTATCACAATTTGTTTTTATTTTTTTATAAATATATTAGTTTGCGATGTTTTTGAAAAAAAATATTGTTGTATAGTTTTGGCTTTGGTGACGTTGGCTAAGAAACGTTGTGGTAGGAAGAACATTTTTTGCGACATTTTTTGGAAAAGTGTCAAGATAGAGCAATTACTTATTATGACGTTTTTTTTAAAAAGTGTCACGGTAGAACAATTGCCAATCATGACGTTTTTGAAAAAAATATCGCAGTAGAGTAACTGGCAATCACGACGTTTTTTTTGGAAAGCGTCGGAATGAGCTACGGCGACATTTGCAATCACGACGATTTTGTGACGTTCTTATAAACGTCACGAAAACTATCGCGACGCTTTGAAATCGTTACTAAAGACATAAAAAAACGTCGCCGTAAAGCGATTTTGTTGTAGTGTTTGTGACAAAATCACTTATGCTCAAATGATTAATAAAATTAACTCCAAAAATCCTAATAAAATTTCTAGAGGTATATATCATTCTAAAACATCATGTGACAGAAAATAAGATTTATCTTAAGTTATTTGATCATTTTTATTTGATTAATATTTTTTGTGACAAATACATTATTACTCAAATACTTAGGATTTTTCTTCCCAAAAATCTTAATATTTTTATAGATGATACCCTCCTTTGTACTAGGTGTATTGCCCAAATATCATGAGCATACATCAAGCCATAAGTGATGAATTCACAAAATACTCAAATGTGCTATATGCACACCACCCCTCCAAACATCTCATTCCTATGTTGTGAGATATAATATTCTACAGTGGTCCAAATGACCTCAACTTTTAACATGTGACTAAGTATGACCTAAAAATTATGTCACCCAATATTTGGGTCATTTTGCATCTATTTAACCACATTTATTTCATTAATATGAAAAATCAAATTTATCATAAACCTTTAGAAAAATGTTACCCAAAAATTATAATTTTTGGGCAGGGGATGTATCTATGTTATTTACATTTAAGTCCAAAATATTAGACCAATCCAAGCAACTATATGGTCTAGATCTACATAATAAGGTCTGGACACCCTTTAGGACACACCTCAGTATAATGGCCTTACAAGTAGTTGTAAGCTACCAAACTTGGTGATTCAAACCCCTATAGACAGTAGACTTCAAGGGATACAAGTAGCCTAAATAATTAATCTAAAATTTGCATATAATGTGATATAAATACATATTTATATTAATGTGGTCTACGGGTAGAGATCTCAGCCAGATCGGACGGTATAGATCATCATCCCCGATAGGCTAACAGACAGGATTCCTTCTTCCTGGAGCCTCTTCCTCCTGTAATTCTCGACCATCTGAGGGCACCACTGCTGGCCACCACCACCATCTCCTCTGTTGAGGTGGTGGCTATCGATTGGCGGCGACACGACCACTGTAGGAGGTGTCTCCGGCGATCCCGAGCTGGATAGAAAACTCGGTAAATTTGCACTTAGCTCACATGGATCGTGGCTCAATTGAACCTGATTTCTCAGACTAGTGAGCTAGAAATCTAACACAGAGGGAGAAGAGGAGAAACGAGCCTCAATTGTGGCTCGATGGCGGGTGCTCCGATGAGTGGCCATGGATCTCTCCATCTCCGTCGAGCTTGCTCGATCTGTGGATTCTCCACCAATTGCTCAGCTCCAAGGGACTGACTCGACTGCTATGGGTCTTCTGAAGCTAATAGAATGGTCAATTTGAAGTTGTGATGGCTATATAGGGAGGAAAGAGTGTGAGGGGGGGGGGGGGGGGGGGGGTTCGGCCATGACTTGTACAACCTCCCTTCAGCTGCTGAGTGGCTTCCATGCCCTGAAAAGACTATTCATGGCCTGAGGAGGCCGACTATAGCATTGGGCATGGAGGTAAGCGCCATGGAAGCTCTCTCACTCAAAAGTGTTTTTTCCCTTAAGGGAAATTGTCATTTTTGCCCCCAAGATCACCCTCTCTCTCCAAATTCAAACGTGGCGTGCCAATAGGCTTGTGGCATGCTGGTTAGTCTTGGGATAGGGCTTTGGTTCAATTGGATTTCATTTGGTCTTTGATTTCTCCCTTTAAGGCCTTAGGTTTGTAAGACCCTTTTTTTTCTTTTTCAAACAACCGGGGTCTTAGGCCCAGAACCGCCGTTTTGCGGTGACACCCTCGCTCGGGAAGGTCATCACTACAAAACGCCGATCCTGTCGGCCAAATTGATCACGAAGAAAAGTACATTTAAGAAGACAAATCCACAGAATCAACATGAAATATAAACGTCCACATGATATAACTGAATAAAAGATAACAAGAGTTACAGTGATAAAGGGCTCATGCCCTGTACATCATATCCTCACTACAAAATCACTCGCGGAAGCTAACCACTAATCACTCACAGATCCTGAGTCCTGTGCTCATGTACTAGACTGACCCGCCTCCGTCTGCTCCGGCCTCTGGTGCTGCTGCGTCTCCTCGATTTCCGAAAATGATATGGTCCACCGACCGTTAGTCAAAAAGACTAAGCCTTATGTTCCCCACCCCACCCCCAATGGCTCCTAGGCACTGTGCGGGAGGATGAAGCGGAGGACAGCAAGGGGTATAACAAAGAGCAGGTGACAGTGGTACATGAAATGTTTCTACACTACACATGTGTATATATATAACTGAAGCAGTAAATAAAAGCATGGTAAAAAGTACATAAAGAGCAGTAAGCAGTAAGTATAATGGCAAGTAAAGTATTATAAAAGTAACCATTGATTTATAGGAATGCCCATACCATCCTATAGACCAAGGGGTCGTTTAGCAGCGCCTATCATATAAGAAGTCCCATAACCGACTTATACGATAGGGGTAGGGGTTGAATGCAATGTTTATGCTATGACATGCAAAGTATGCTGTTATGCTATGTTCATACAAGTGCAACTCACTCACCACGACTCTATGCACATAGACCTTTAGTTCCCCCTTTTTGGAGCGAGCTAAACTCCCAGGATACTCCCGTAGTGGCAAACGGAAGCGGTGGGTTGGGCCTCGCCCACCTCTAGGTTGGTATTCACACTACCTAACCTAGACCTATCGTACGCCTCAACGCAAAACCCGCGGAGCATATACGTACTCTTACTGGCTGGACCACCAGACTTTCAAGGCTAAGTGTAAATACCACACTTGCCGAGTCAACGTATTGACGTCGGTGTGAACGATCATCCAATACCGAAGACCCACCACCTTCAATGCACATGCAACATGTTTTACTACCTACCTCCGATCCATAAGCTCCCCGGGCCAAACTGCCCGCCATCAATAACCTTCCGAGCCATCGGCTCGCTGAACCAACCCGTCCGTACCTACAAACATTATTGAGTCACAAGCTCACCTGACTTAGCAATCCGCTCTTACAACCACCGAGCCTACTGCTCGTAGCACCAAACCAGCTAAACTCCCGTGACCACGGAGTGTGAGGGTGTGTATTATTAAGTTAATCTTGTATAACAATTTACTCATACAGTTTGTGGTTAATCTTGGACTTCCCGTGGATTACCCTGTAAGGGCTCGCTACGGTACTAGGAACCGAACTGGAATGACACCCCAACGTTCCCTTTTCAAGACACTTAGTGTTGTTGATATCTACCCATAAAAACACCCTCCTTGTTATTACAATTAAATTAACCCTAGGTGACTTATGACTTTCCAAGACGATCCTTCGTCAATCCCGAGCACCACTTTACCCTCAACTCACCAAGCACACTTTACCGTCTATAATCCTTCTTGTTGACCATCATACTTTCTCAACTAAACTAGGTAAATCACATACCTCCCATCCCTCCTAAGGATCCACTTGATTCTCAAATTTCACAGTTTTACTATACGCAGACCAAACTAATTATATGAAGCTCACAACTATAGGTACTCCAAATATTCATCCAACTGACCCAAGCTATTTACTGGGGGGTCTATCATGATGTTATAAGATTAATTCCAGAGAATCGTATTTTTCCATACATTATTAATATTTAAAGCAATTTTCCAAAAATACAACCTCCTAAGGTTTGAACTACAAGTGCACTTTTCTGACTTCCAATGCCTACCATAATTTTTATATAAATCAAGGCTACCTAATAATCAGTAAATATGAATTTTTAGGAAATTCCAGCAAGGTTTACTATTTTTAAAAATTCCTAAACCCACTAATTTTCAATTATTTCCAAAGGAGGTACCCTCATATGAACTCCAAACCTTATGCAAATTTAAACAGAGGTGATTCATACTAAAATATTCAGTCCTACAAAATTTGACCATATTCCATAGAGGTTAAATCTGTAATTTCCACAAAGGACATATTTGCAATAAATTCCAAATTGAACTAGAAGTACCAGAAATATCAATCCAACAATTATGAGAAAATTACTGTGGGCTCATAATGGTATGAAATGACATCCAGCAAAGTTTCCTGAAATTACAGAAAACTAACACCCTAAAATTAATCATCCCAAAAATGGCCAACAATACGAATAATTATGAATTGGACCTCCAAAGGTCTTCCAATGGTTCTAATAGAATCTCCAGGGATTAATAACATCAAAACTAAGTTGGTTACAGAAGTTGTTTAATCCCTAGGTATTAATCTTTCATAAATTCCAAAAACCTAAATATTTACAAATCTACCCAAGGATTTATTCCCTAGGGTTGGCAACTCCAAACCCCACCAATTTCTCATAGGAGGACTCTCCGGTCACCATGACCATCTCCCCAAAAATTTAGGTCAAACCATAAAGGTTTGACCCCTCTTCCTTCATTGACGTCTAAACGCACCCCTTAGGGTTTACCCTAGGATTAGGGTACATACTTCCCCAAATCCACCCAAACTTCTTGTGAGGGTGTTATATCACTCATAGAACTCAGAGGAGTTTATTACACTCCTCTCCAAGGACAAACACACCCCATGTCCTTTACAACCCTAAAAATCCCCACTAAGGGACCTACCCTAGGGTTCTAGGGCTACCCTACACCAAACTACCCCAAACTCCATTGGAGGGTGTGTTATGCCCTAAAAGGTCAGTGGCCAAAATATCAGCCTCTGTTGAGGTGATTTGACCACTCAAAATACCAAGGGGGTGATTTACCCTAAATAGCCCATTTATGGGCCAAACTAGGGCTGAGTAAAATCCTAACCAAAACACCTCCAAATGAGGTGAAATTTTAACCAGGGGTTTATCATGACCCTAAGAACACCCCACCAAAATTTGGTGGAGTTTGGAGGTCATTTGACCCTCCAAATAGTTTATACATTGATTATTAAATTTTTACAAAAACTTTAGGAAAATGTTCTCCAAAAATTCCCATTTTTGGATAGGTTGTAGTCCTAGGCTTGACTCACTCCTAGTACAAATTTCAAGTCATTTGGACTAGTGGTTTAGTGTGGGCATCCATTCAAAGTCCAGTCAAACTTTGCACTAAAATGGGTGCTGAGGTCAAACCAGGACTCCAACTTGGGTGAAACCAATTTTGTATGATCCTAGGGGTCAAGGCCTACAACTTTCATGTTGGGCCCTTTTTTTGTAGAGGGCATCTAGTATTTTTAAGATTTAAATACAAGAACTGCAGCAATATTAACAATGAAATCTATATAAATCTATATTATTTATTTCTTGACGGGAGCAATAGACGGCATCCGTGCGTCTTCCCCAAGCAGCCGACGTCGGTGATTTCGCCGGCCTATAGCCTTTTGCGGGCCCGATTCCGGCGTGATGGCGCCATCTCCGACGAATCGCCGCAGCCAAAAGCACCACCCGACCTCCAGCTTCCGATTGCCGGTGGTGGTGTGGCCAGAGGTGGACTGAAATGGCCCCCCGAATGTTGCGTTTTCGTCCATGAACATAAAGGAAATCCGATTGGAGATAGCTCCAATCTCAGTCGATTTTGAAATAGGAAGAAATAAGATCTATCCACTGGGGTTAGGGAGGAGAACCAGACCTGTTTGGGGTCGATTTGTTGCTTCCACCATCGACCACCATTGCTCCTCCTTAGAGATTTCGACACCATCCAATTCCTTGCACAGACAGCTCAAACCTCTCGGGAAGGGGGGTTTCAACTCCTCTCTCCATTATGAAGCTAATGGGAGGGCCAATTTAATGGGAGGAGGGCTCCATTAAGAGGTCACCAAGTGACCCTTCCTCTCCCCCATGGCCGGCCACCCTTATGCCTCCCCCCGGCCTTCAATTCCTCCAGAAACCTCATGGAATTCCCTCCACATTCATCAGGGGAGATGAAAGGGGTCATCAATGGGGATTCCAAGGGGTGTATCCCCTTAATGACCATGAACACCACCTTCTCTCTCCTCCAAAATTGGGTTTTTCTCTCTCCTACTCATCATGGTCGATTTTTCTCTCTCTTCTGTGTTTAATGTCATCCTACTGGGTTGGTTGACCATCCAATTGAGCTAGCCCAAAGGGATTGGGTTAGGTTTAAGAGATTTAACCTAATTTGGGTAAGTTTGACTTTTTGTCAAATTGATCAATTGGGTGACCCTAGGATGGGGCTTTTGGGTCCATTGGACTCCAAATTAAATTTAGAAACTACTGGTGGGGTCAGTTTGGTCACATGAGCCTTAGTTGACCCAATATAAGTTGATTTGACCAAAACAGGCTAAGTTGACTTTGGTCAAATTAAGCCCTAGGGTTGACCCAGTCATGGGGCTTTTTGTTCTACTGGGTCCCCTATGATATTATAATACTATGTGTAGGGTCAATTTAATATGGTGGTGGTCAATTAGGGCACTTAGTGAAGAATTGTCATTTTGACCTAAAAGAGCATGTAGGTCAATTTGCACCACTGGGGGTCCCATGATGGGGCTTTTAGGTCTACTAGGTCTCTTATGATGTTTTAGACCTAGATTTATGGTCAACTTGGCATGGTGGAGGTCAATTGACTCTAATTAGGCTACTTTGACCAATTTGGGGTTAGGGTTGACTTTGGTCAATCTGGCCTCTTTGGTTGACCCCAATGGGCCCTTGGTGCTCTAAGGGGACCCCTAAAGGGTTAGGGATACTATGGTGGGTTCAAATGGTCAAGTTGAGGCCCTAAAGTCCAACCCTAAGCTTGGTAACTAGAAATTGCTATTTGCAGACCAAGGTGGTTTTCTTCTTCTTTCCTAAGCTCACAAGGTCTTGTCATGACCTTGTCATGACAGATTCACCTGGGGGTCTAGCTGTCTGGGGGATGTTACAAGGTTGAACATGGTTGATTTTTGGGTTGACTTGGTCAAATTGATGGGTGGGTTATCCCCACTTGATGGTTATGAGTCATATGATCTTACCCAAAGTCTATTGGACCATGGTATGGTTCCAATTTGGTTAATTGGTCCATATGGTATGAGTTTGACCCAATTTAGCTTAAGTTTGATTTTGGTCAAATTGGAGAGATTGGTTGACCATTTGATGGGGGTTTTGGGTCCATTAGATCGCTAATGGGGTTATAAGGTTAGGGGTTAAGTTAATTTGACCAATTGAAGGGCAATTGGTCCTTGATTTGGTTGATTTGGGCTATGTTGACCAAAAGTTGAATTTAGTCAATATCTTGAAATTGGGTGGAATTATTTAGTGATTATTGATCTAATGACCTTCCTTAGTGGTTAGGGTAACCTAGGTAAGGTCAATTTGAGGTATTGAAGGTCAATTGAGTCTAATTGTGTTGAATAGAGCTATGTTGACCTAGGTTTGACTTTGGTCAATTTGTCCTATTTGGTTGACCAATTGTTGATGTTCTTGGTCAAATGAGTCTCTATTAGGGTTAAGAGCATAGTGGTGAGGTCCATTAGTGTTTTTGAGTTCAATTTGGTTAACTTGACCTAAGTTGTCTTGTGCTCACTAGTGAGCACTATGTGAGTTTACCCCAACTTAGTGAACCCCAAGGTCATCTCTTGCCTCCACTCACCCTTCTCTTCTCATGTTATGCTCTAACACCTCCATGGGGTTTAGTAGGATTAGGGATGTTACAGAGTGAATAACTCAAATTAGGAAAAGACGAAAGTGGTATTTCAGTGGACCAAATGATATATCGAGGTATGATCGGATCACTTTTGAAATTTAGTGCATCTAGACCTGACATCATGTTTGTGGTGTGCCTTTGCGCTAGATATCGAGCTAAACTAATGAATCACATTTTAAAACTGTTAAACATATCTTTAGGTATCTAATATGCACACAAAATATTGGTTTATGGTATCCACACACCGATACATTTACGCTCCATGGATATTCCTACTTAGATTATGCTGGATGTTCACTCGATCGGAAGAGCACTAGTGACACTTGCCACTTCCTAGGACTAATACTAGTTTAATGGTCGAGTAGGAAACAGAATTTTGTTGCCCTCTCCACTTTCGAGGTCGAGTACATAGCCTTAGACAGTTGTTACGCACAAGCACTTTGGATGTCTCGACCGTTAGAAGACTTCGGTCTATCAGTTAAAACATTGAACTTAGGTGTGACAACAAGAGTGTCATAGACTTAACGAACAATTTGGTACATCACTCTCGCTCGAAATACATCGATGTTCGTCATCACTTTATTTGAGATCATATAAAAAGGAGAATGTGCGAGTAAGCTTTATTGGAACAAATGATCAACTTGCGGACATTTTCACCAAATCCTATCCTGATGCACAATTTTAATTAACTGCTTCGATTAGAATTGGGGATTTTGGATCTCATGAGTTAATTTTGAATATCTGCAAATTTTCACGATTTCATCTGAATTTTTCGTTGTATTAGATATGCCTTACATTGAAACATCACTTTCAAGAAAAAGTGGAAGCGAAAATGACAAAATTGGGCCATTTTTGGGAAAAATTGAATCTCTGTTTGATACCGCCAGGCGGTAGCTTGCCGTTGGCGGTAACTGCATTTTTTAAAACTTTGATTTTTCATCTGTGTGTGTTTTCTTTATTCTTGTTGTTTTAATGGTTGTTCGTGTTTTCTTTCCAGTTCTTGTTTATGTTTTAACAAAAAATTTGAAAATCAAATAAAATTTTGAAAACTTAAAAATTACAAAAATATGTTTTTGGTTATTTCATATTTCTTGTTTATGCTTGTCTTTCTAATAAAAATTTAAATATATATATATATTTTAAAAAAACTAATAAAATCCTTATTTTGGTGCATACATGACTTGAATCTGCAGCATAACGATTATATATGCAATGTGTGTTTGATATGCCTTTAGGTATGTATAAGGATTTATGTAAAACAATGACTATACACACTACACACATCTTTAGAGAGTGCACTCAAGTAGCAGTTTCAAGGGCTCACGTGATATAACTCGTGATATTGTGTAAACTCGCTAGGAATAACTTGATAAATCAATATCACGCAGTACATCTTCCATATATAGGGCATAGAACTTTGGGTCAAAATTATATTGCTAAGGTTTTTGAACACAAGTTAAAGTGTATCTGCCTATGTGGGTAGATTTTGATTGATTCAGGGACCTTTCATAAAAAATGGAATTATAAATTTGATAGAGTAAAATAATAAAAATTATATGTTATCAATATAATTAACATGGATACCCCCAAGCTCCACTCACTCCTCCTGATAAGCCTGGATGAGCAATGTGAGGATGAGCACCTTAGTTATATGCATTGTCTCAATCATATGCAAAAACAACAAAACAAAGTTAGTGCCCTAGTTCTAATCTTTCTATGGGTAGATTGAAACACGACATGATTTATCAATTCATTACTCTTGTGTTAGAATTTTGATTTACTGAGATATAACATGTATTAATGATGAAGTTTACTTGGTGCAATTCTCTTTTGTCTAATACTTTCATGCATAAGAATTAGACTATAACTGCACTACATGTATATCGCACAAATGTACTAGTACATGATTTCTATTCATGACACATACAATGTTACTTTGTATTAGCTCTATAAATCTCTTGACAGTGTATGAACAATCTAGTGTATTTAGTTTTGTGTGTTTTGTCCAAGTCCTTATGATTTTTTTATATAACAAGTGATAAATTGTGTTGTCAAGTTTAAGTGGTAGTTTGATTCCTCCATTTTTTTACCCGTATATCTTAAATTCTCTGATATTATTTTGGTAGCCCCTATATTTATCATGCTTATCATTATATGTGTATGTCTTAATTCTACATACTTATTCCGCTGCATCTCGTCGTGTTTTTACATGCTTCGGGTGTTTCCACCCCTTTGATAATATCAAAGGGGGATAATAGAAATGGATAAAAAGTTCATGAACTAGCTATCTAGGGAAGAT
The DNA here is from genome assembly GCA_033032865.1 of Dactylorhiza incarnata. Lineage (NCBI taxonomy): Eukaryota > Viridiplantae > Streptophyta > Magnoliopsida > Asparagales > Orchidaceae > Dactylorhiza > Dactylorhiza incarnata. Next base: position 2,000,973 of record JAWHQI010000116.1, read on the forward strand.
CACTTGCAGGGGGAGCACCCATGCACATATATAGGAGGAGCACACATATAGGGGGAGTCGTTCCACTAGAGCAAGCTCACACTAAATGTTTCTCTGTGTTAATTCTAGGTGGTATCTTGTTATATAAACATGTTCATCTTACATTGTTTTTCATCTTTACAATATACCAACTTCTATCATGTTCGGTGTGATGTATATCTCATGAATGAGATTTGCTATTATCAAAAAGGGGATTTTATTGGAACATGTGTTATGCATCTCTTAAGTTTGATAATAACAAATCTCAAGTTGTATTTTGATCATACATGCTTTGGGGTATAGTGTGCAGTTTTACAGGTGTGAAGTCGTACAAGAACTACAATATCGTGAGTTACCATCTACGCTAGTGATGCCATCACACAAGACGACTAGAATTGCTCGAGACTAAGGAAATATCAGCTAGACATATCTCATATCGTCTAAACATTTCACTAATCGTCTAGACTTCCAACCGTTGGCGCTAGAGCTAACACGACGCATTAAAGGTGTCGACGTGAAGGTGCATGTTGCCTAGATGACTGCATATCGACTAGAAGAGGATCATATTGTCTAGACATGCCACCGGTCATCTAGACGGCCTACTATTGGCACTAAATCTAACGCGGCACGCTAACAGTGTCGACGTGAAGGTGCATGTCGTCTGGATGACTAGAGTGTCTGCTAGAAGAAGATCATATCGCCTAGACGTTACCGTCGGTGTTAGTAATACCACTGGCATTAATAGTATCGGCTAGACAGCTTATGTCTCCTTGAAGGGAGTGTCGACCATACAACACATATCGGCTAGATGCTTGAGCTACCACTGACGCTACCGCTGAGCGTTATCCATAGTGATTACAAAGAAGGATCAACTGGATGAGCTTATGTCAGTTAGACGCAGCATGTCAGCTAGAAGAGGATCAGATCGACTAGACACTACCGCCGCATGCTACTGCTAACGCACAACGCTACCTTGAAGTCCATATCTGTAACATCCCAATTTCGAATTTCTAGACCCCTTCGTGATTGATTGAACCGCTAGGCTTTTGTGGGCTTGGTTGGCACCCAAATGATAGGTTGGTACTCTATTGGGTATTGTTGACCCAATAAGTCGCAGAATTCACCCACCGGGTTACATAAACATTTTCAACATTAGACGGACACAATGACCCATAGGTTGTGAATTGACTCATTAGATCTTAGTAGACTCAATTAACACACAAATAGTGCACAATACTCGAAACAAATCGAATCGACCCATTATGATACTTATTAACCGAGATGACCGACCTAAATCATGTGTAACTCAAATTATCCTTATTAGTCTAAACGCACACCAAATTATCCGACTCGATCAAATTGCCGACTAGAGATGCGGTGACTCACCGACACATCCAAGGGGATGCATTATGTGCCATGATTAGGGCAGACACCTATACAGTATCAGACTATATTTAAATAATTTATTTAATTGTTTAAATAATTGGCAAATTATTAAGTAATGCTAGATAAGAATCGTGACGAACGAACCCCAATCAACTTCGAAATTTTAGCGCACAGCATTCCGATGATATTCTAAATAGGATAGACACTTAAGAATGTAATTAGATACATTTAAATAAATTATAAAAATATGTTTTATTGAGTAATTAATTATTTAAATAATGGGGAGATTTGAGAAAAATAGATAATGACATTATTTCTCTCTCAAAATTTTATCATAGGGGCCTATAAATATCTAAAAGAGTTATATTAATTAAAATCTAATATTTAATATAAAATTTATTTATTTTGATTTAACTATAATTAAAACACCAAATAAATAAAATAAATTAGAAAACAATACCCAAAAATTACAAAATAATTTTCAAAATTTAATTAGGTTCCCAAGAGGCTATGATAAATATTTCAGATGAAAATATTTTATAATTAATTAAATAACATTTTTTAGCACAAAATAATAGGTATTAAACTCCCATTAATGGTGCCATCATTCCCCAAGCCCATAGCTGGCTTTGGGAGTTAATTTCTTCCCCTCTCAATGCCTTGGGAGGTGGTGGGTTGGCAGGGAACTGATGGGGGGGGGGGGGGGGGGGGGGGGCGGATTCACCAAGGGAGGAGGAGTTAACTCCTCCTCAAACCCTAAAATCAGCCCCCACACCTATATAAACCACCCTCCACTTAGGATTTCGTTTTTCCCACCTCCACAGCCACCACCCAGCCATAGAAGAGCCCCGATGACTTTCTGGCAAGCCTCCTCCACGAACTCGGGCGAACTCCACCACTAGCAATGGCCGCGCGACGATCCCCTCGCCTAAACGGCACGAACGTAAGTTCTCATGACTCTTCCATGCCTTTAGATCCTCTTCTCGTCGATCCCCGCCGACTCCGATCACCGGAGACGGCGATCCCGACCTTGGAAGCTTCGGACCACCCCCAACAACCTCCGTCGCCGATGCGGGTTTCGGCCTCGCATGAGACGTGTGAAGGGGAGGGAGGGCCTCCAGGACCCTCTCTCATGGCCCTTGAGGCGAGGAGACTCGTCGGAAACCGCTCCGGTGGCCTCCTCCTTCCAAGCGAAAAAAATAATAATAATAAAAATAATAATTTCCGGCCACCGCCGGCAGACCCCCCTCCCCCCCCCCTCCCCCCCACTGGAGCTCCCTCCCCGGGCGTGCCTAATGGAGGTGGTGGTCGGAGAAAAGGGACCTCCGGTCACCTTGGAGATGCCCCGCAAAAGCTACGTACAACCATGGGGTTTTTTTTCTTTCCTTTTTTTTTCATGTAGAAGATGATGGGATCCCCGGCAATGCCGGTTGGAATCAATCTGGTCCAGCTGATCTAGCACCATTGGATCTGCGCCAAGATCCGTGCGCAAAAGTTTATTTTCCTTGGACAGAAAATCTGCCATATTTTGGAAATTTTCTCGTTTTTAAAATGGATTTTTAATGGCCTTAGAGGCCGATCTGGAAAATATTTGTGAGACGCAAGGTTGTAGAACATTATGTTTTATACAACTTTTATGTTATACGTTTTCTTATTCGGAGCCCATAACTAATTTATTTACACACTCGAACACTATATTTAATCGTTCTGGAATTCATATTTCTGTTTTGTTCAAAACTGTAATTTTTAATAAAGTTTAGCCCCCATTTTGAGTACCTTAGAGGGCAAATCGGAACATACACATTAGATACACTATTAAAGATTAATGTTTTTCCTACAACTTTCATGGCTTAAGATTTAAGATCCGATGTCTTAGAATAAATTAAATTTAGCCTCAAACACCTTAAAATATGTTTTATGTTGCAGTCTGGTTTGCGAACAGTTAATTTTAGCGAATTTAAACCCGTATTTTGGAGGCCTTAGGTTATGATTTGGGGCTAGCAGGTGAGACACATATTTATTGGTGAATGTTTTCTCTGTAACATCTATGTTTTAATAATTCCTATTTGAAGCCTCTAGGTAATTTAAATTTAGCTCGCAACATGACAACTCAAATTCAGAATCTTGTCTTGTTTACAAACAATTATTTTCAGTGAACTTCAACCTCTGTTTTAGAAAGCTTGAGCCCGGATTTAGAGGATGCATGTGAGACATGATATCGTAGTTGGACATATGTACTACAAGTCTTATGTTTCGAGTTTTCTGGTCAGCTGCTTCTAAGTAATATAAATTTAGCCCTCAACAAGACAACTAAATTTTATATTTCTGATAGTTGAAAACAGTTATTATTAGTTAACTTCACCCTCTGTTTTGGAGTTCTTAGGCTCTGTTCTAGGAAAAGCTTGTGAGACATGATATGGTAGATAAATATTTGTACTACAACTTTCATGTTTTGTACCTTTTGATTTACAGACTCCAAGTAAATTAAATTTAGCCCTAAATGTGCAATTTAAGTTTTAAAACCTGTCTTGCCAGAAAACAGTTATTTTTAGTTAACTTCATCCTCTGTTTTGAAGGTCTTAGGCTTTGTTTTAGGAAAAGCTTGTGAGACATGATGTGGTAGATAAATATTTGTACTAGAACTTTCATGTTTTGTACTTCCTAATTTACAGACTCCAAGTAAATTAAATTTAGCCCTAAAAGTGCAATCTAAGTTTTAAAACCTGTCTTGCCAGAAAACAGTTATTTTTAGTTAACTTCACCCTCTGTGTTGGAGGTCTTAGGCTATGTTTTAGGAAAAGCTTGTGAGACATGATATGGTAGATAAATATTTGTACTACAACTTTCATGTTTTGTACTTTCTGATTTACAGACTCCAAGTAAATTAAATTTAGCCCTAAAAGTGCAATCATAGATTAATTTTTCAAGTTGAATATTGATATGTATAACTACTTCATTTATCACCCTGTGCATGAGGGCATGAGAGGGTGCATTGTTATCGATGTGGCGGGTTCGTCGGCTTCCCCATAATATACACTATGGGAGAAGTTGTGACGACGTACTCTTTTGCTTTGGTGGTGAAGAGGACCGGGGGCTAGCTGCCCCTTCCACACAGGTCCGTCTCACACCTATTTGGTTATGTGTCGAGAGGGTCTCCGCACGAGGTGAGGATGTGTTCCCACCGAGAGTACCTATTCTTCATAGAGGTATGAAGGCCTAGGAAGTTGGGGTGTATCCATAACCTAGAAGTGGGAACGATCGACCCACTGTCACCGTCTGGCCACGGCGGTGAGGCCTGGGAAGTGAGCTCCTTCTCTTAACAGGTCACTATGTCGACATAGGGGAAAGTGATTGAGACACATCATTCAAGTGACATGGAGGACAACCATACATGCACACTATATCATATGTTTACATTTCTTATGCTCTCACCTTGGTCCGACATCGTATAACCACCGTTAGGAGGGTTATACGATGGCGGGTGATTTTACTACTTTAGTGGTTTTCCCTCTTTTTGAATTGTTTCGGATTACTGCTTCATTTATATAACCCCGATAGATATATATTTGCTTCGGCTATTGTGCTAACTTTCCATGCTGGTGTTCTCCTTGGTGCCCATTAGGGGGCTGGGGAGGAGCGTGGGATTTACTTGGTCCGTCGTGGCTAACGTACTCTTGTACGTTATCATTTTAGGAACCGATGCGCCCACCAACGGAGCAGGAGCGGATGGACGAGCGTATACGTGCCCATGACGACGAGGAGTTCCCTGAGCTAGCTCGGACGTTTTACGCGGATGAGAGGGTACTACTCTGAGGAGAGGATGAGAGATCACTTTTGATTAGACATTTTGTCGCCTTTTGACTACATGTTTTGTCGTCTTGTGATTAGTAGAATCATTTCTGTGAGACTCTATATACCCCTTCGTGGGCAGTATCCATGTTTTATTATTTATCATGCTGGGATAATCTGTGATGTCTTGCTCACGCGCAAATTTAATTTTATACTCTGCAATTGTTGTTTTCTGTAATGATGCAATAGCCTTACAGGGCGAACGTTCCGCCACTTGGGTCGTGGGTCAGGTAAGAGGGTGAGACCTCTTCGGACACGCGAACCACTTGGGGGGACGCTCGCCCTGGGCATAAGGACCTCCTGCGTTGGAAAAAGGGGGGCCCTTACAATATCAGTGATCCATGTGCTCAAATGCCGGAATGGTGGCAACCAGAAAAGCAAATGACATTAGCGCTCTGTAGTAGTGATTACTGCCCTGCGGTAACTCTGATGTACAAGGAAAGATTTGTCACCTTTCTGATCTGTAAATGGTCAGTTGTCCAAGTTTCTAAATCAATCGAGGCTATCACGTCGCACTAGCAATAACGTTCCATGCTAACTAATGCATACAAGGAAATTTCTGTCGCCTTCCTTTCATAAAGCAAGACAGTTCGACAAAGCCGCGTATATGGATCCTACCGCCGCGCGGTAACCTACTGTTGGCGGTAGCTTAATGAAAGTTCAGTTAAATGCATTTCTCTTTTTCTCGAGTCAGTGAGACACACAGAAGAACGACTAAGGATTTCTGAGCCGCCTCTGCAGCAAGGACCTACCAATTTGAGAAAGAGAAAAGAGAACTTGCACCCTCCCGTTAGTAAACGAAGATATTCAGAGATCATATACAAGAACAATAATCAGAAGACGATCGTGTGCCCGACGAACAAAATTCTCACGCACCGATCTCTCATTGTTCTACGTAGAACCATCTATTAAGGGATCATAACTTTTCACCTTCTACATCTCTATTTGTATTTTCTCTTTTCTTCTTTGTTTTGTGTGACAGGAAAATTGACAGGGGTGGTCGTCAGAATCCGGGGAGGATCCCGTGAGAAATTGTCTAGGGAGGACGTCTAGATCAGGGAGATCTAGTGGGTTCGAAGACCTTTCGGGGGGAAGGAAGAGATACGGCTTGAAGACCTTTCAGGGGGAAGAGAGAGAGCCAATCGGCCCTCGGGGGGAGGGTCGGTATAGAAACGACAAGGAAATCCCTATTCATCGCTTCCGATCTTTGGCGTCATGGATATCTAGTTTTGTAATTCTAAACCTTTTAATATTCAATGAAATCAAGTTTTATTTTTCTGATCTGATATTACATCTCATTACTGTTGCATCTCTGAAGTGATTGAGCATACACTAAAACCATCTTTTGTAAGTGTAGAATACGGTCTCTGCTGATATCGTCGGCGGTATGTCTACCGCCCCATGCTAGTGCACAGAAAGTGTATTCCGCTGCATAAAAATCTAAATCTCCAGTACTTGTTTTACATCCTTATTCACCCCCCTCTAAGGTTGGTCAGCAGATCCAACAGAGGTGATCGTTTGGAACAGGCAATGGCATGGAGGTGAGCGATGGGAGCACACAATGGCGTGGAGGTGAGCGACGGGAGCATGCGATGGCATGGTGGTGAGCAACGAGAGCATGTGATGGAGTGGAGGTGAGCGACGGGAGCATGCATTGGCATGGAGGTGAGCGACGGGAGCACGCGTTGGCGTGGAGGTGAGCGATGGGAGACATGTTGGTGTGGAGGCGATCAGCGAAGAGAGAACATGTTGGCGTGGAGTAGAGCGATGAGAGAACGCGTTGGCGTGGAGGAGAGTGACGAGAGCACGCGTTGACGTGGAGGTGAGCGATAGGAGAACGTATTGGCATGGAGGTGAGCGACGGGAGCGGGCGTTGGCATAGAGGTGAGTGATGGGAGCACGCGTTGGCGTGGAGGTGAGCAAAAGGGGCATGCAATGGTGTGGAGGTGTGCGATGGGAGCACGCGATGGTGTGGACGTGAGCGATGGGAGCATGCAGTGACATGGAGGTGAGCGCGGCGGAGGGAGGCGAGTGCGAAGGTGTGGAGGTGAGTGACGAGAGCATGCAATTGCGTGGAGGTGAGCACGGAGGCGGGAGGCGAGCGCAGAGGTTACACGTGGTGACACGGAGGCTGTGCACGGTGGTGCAGAGGTCGCGCAACTTCTAGTCGCATGGCCTAAGCAGTATCCGGCCACGCAGAGACCGCGTATCCAGCTCAGTCTCCAGCCTTGCAACTTCGGGCTACGCGGACCGCACGGACTCTGGTCGCGCGCCTTTTGGCCGTGCGCCTCGCACGACCTCTGGCCATGCGAAGACTGCACATCCTGTGCAGTCTCCGGTAGTGTAGAGGTCGCGGGTGACCATCTGTGGGGAGGTCGTCCCCTTCGCTAGGGCGTGCAGTTACTCGAACCCCCACGATGGTTGTGGTTACCGACACCCCCATGATTTGGGGTGGGTGCGGCTATCCACACCCCAATGATGAAGGTATGGTTATTTGCAATCCCATGATGGGACATGTGGCTATCCGCACCACCATGACCCTGGATTTTGACATCTACACCCCTTAAAATGATTTTTTTATGGGACCCTATCAGATATAAATATAGAATATTTGTATTACATTTTTTAGCATCGATCATGAGGATAATTCATAAATAAGGTAAAAGTTGTCTGCGAATTATGAATACTTAAAATAGATATAGATTGTGTTTGAATGTAGGATGACCCACTATCACTGGCAAACCTACGTAGGGACACACCCGAGCGCACTATCACGGGGTGCTAGATCATGGCACAACTATGACCAGCAGTTCATATGCAATGTACTGCTCAGAGAGACTTCACCAAAGGCGTTACAAGATCATCATATTATGGTGATGTCCACGACATCACATATAGAGAACACCATGGGTACATTTTCAAAGATGGAACACAACCATGCCAAAACTTTGCGTAGGACGTGCAAAGGCTTAATAGTGCAATGATGGATTGTGACAAAAGATGACAACATAGGTGGTATCACAATACAACATGGAGAAAAGAACCATGGCACGAAGACCTGAGGGCAAGCTTAATATTTGGATGACGAATGATGAATCATAGTGTAGTGCGATAATAAAAAAATGATTAAGTACATGGTGGCACCAAAATGTAATTAGGTTATGATCGTAGAAGGATTTATTCAGTACATGGTGAAACGAATGTGACACAAAATGAATGTGATTGAACTCATATGGTAACTTTTTAATGCTTGTGACGGATTGTGTCGGCTCTACCAAATGCACACTAAGAGGTTGATTCTGATGGCTAGGTGTCTAGGTCTAGACTAGTACGAACCTTAAATTGGAATCATGTTCCTAGGTGTTAGCTACTACGAAATATAGAGTAAGATCAAGGCCCTTGATTATGAAATGATATATTTCGTCTTTATTGACGGAGAGAGTGCAGTACATGATGTGAGCTATACATTGAGGCCTAGGACTGTTTGCATGTAGACGCTCTAGAAGTGAAGATACACCGCACCACTGCCATCTTCTAGCCACAAAGTATGGGGTCTATGAGGTTAGCTACCCACCAAAAGCGGTGATGTGTTATGTCGAAATATAATGCTTGAATGATTATATGGAAGCTGATATAGACTTACATGAATGCCCTTGGATGGATTAATTGAATGATTCATTGAGACAATTCCTTATGTTATGTAACACTTCAGCGAGTTCATTGAGTTGTGGACATGGTTAGAATAGCACCTTAGCATAGCTTTACTCTTCTTAAATATATACTTTATTTCCAACACTTTTCCATTTTGTATACATACTGTATATATATTGCTTGTCTGACACTTACTTCAACATAGCAACTATCCCCTCCATTGAGCATTTAGGGGCCCAGCGGAGGGGTGAAGTTAACTTAGTCATATATATATGGTTAAACTATTTCGTTGTCACCAGGAGCATTGGCATTTGGAGCAGAGCACGAGCATAACTGACGGAGTAGTGGACATGTCGGTACAGAGTTTTGTTGTTGAACTTCCTAGGATAGATGAAGTGAGAAACTTAGTTCTAAAGGATTCTATTTGTCTTATTGACATGTGTTATTTAGTCATCGGTGTTGACCCTCTAAAATGAGTATGTTTTGATGATAACAAGCTAGGGATTATTTGTTCTAATATTTTGTTTGAGTGTTTGTGATATGCATGCACAATTTTGTGAAGTCCTTTCGTAGCAAGATTTGGATTGGGTTATTTTATTTGTGTGCCCCATAGATTTGAATTGTAAAATTTTCAAGTTCAATTATTTTAATTGAAATTATTTGCCATCTGCTCTTAGGTTCATGCATTGCATTTCGTTTATTTTTTTTATCAATATGTATTTATTTTATCTAAAGATATTTTCGTTGCCTGCCTTCTTATTCCTCTTTTCCTAATTCATTTTGTCTAAATACCTCTCCCCTCTATAAATATAACTGGTAGGCGTTGGAGTGAATAGGGATTGTCTAGCCAAATTAATTAGGTTTGCGTTTTTTTTGGTGTCTCCGATAGCCCGATCCTGTTCGCCCCCTTTAGTTTCTTCCATCGCACAGAACTACAGATTTTCAAAGCTCCTGCTGTAATCTCTCCATACTGCCATCGTTTAAATCAGATTGGAGTTACCTTGCCGGATCGTCATCATCTTGTCGGCGCCATGCAGAACTTCCATCTCAGATCTGTTCATCTTCCCCTCACGATTTCGCAGAGAAGTTCTTCGTCATCGCAGAACTGTTCATCATCTCACGAACCTATTTCAGCTACTTGTGCGGGTCTCGAATGTCCCACTGGCCTTTGGGAAAAGGGCTGGTAAAAATTCTATTCTAGTGAGAATTTCTTTTTGGCGGTGCTAAGGTGAGCGGGAGGCCTCTTAGCAAGTGAGTAGGATCCTGGGGGATCCGAACACTTTATATCCTGGTGTCCCTTAATTCGTTAGCACTTCATTTCTTGTTGATATTATAATCTTGGTGTACCTATTATACTTATCAATATTTTTATTATTATAAAAATTGGTACTCTCTCACCAAAGCTTTCTTTAAAAGAATCAATAAAATTTAAAGTATACAAATAAATTTTAAATTTTATTTAATCCCAATTCACCCCCCCCCCCCCCCCCCTCTTGGGATTATTGTGTGATTTCAACCAACAATTGGTATCATAGGTAGGTTATTATTTCTTTATTACTATTGGACTAACCTCCTTAGAAAAGATCCTATAAATGGCACAGAATTTTGTGAATACTTTACCTGAGGGTCAATCTACTTCTAGGCCGCCTTTATTTGATAATGTTCCATTTGATTATTGGAAAAATAGAATGTGAATTTATTTACAATCTATAAATTTTACTATGTGGAATTTAATTCAAAAATGTTATAAGTCACCTACTACCATTGTAGAAGGGGTTACATTAGAAACTTCATTTGAGAAATGGTCAACTACTCAAAACAAATTAGCTGAATTAAATGCTAAAGGGATGAATATTCTTTTTTGTGCTTTAAAACCAGATGATTATATGCGAGTTTGCAACTTGTCCACAGGAACGAAAATTTGGGATAAATTAATACTCACATATGAAGGTACAAATGAAGTAAGAGAATGTAGAATTAACAATCTTGTTCATCAATATGAATTATTTTGTATGCTACCGTCTGAATCTATTTCTGAGATGTTTACTAGATTTACTAAGATTGTAAATGGATTATATTCTCTAGGAAAGGAATATACTAATCAAGAAAAGGTAAATAAAATACTTAGATGTTTACCTAGATTATATGATGGTAAAGTCACTGCAATTCAAGAATCTAAAGATTTATCTACTTATTCACTTGATCATTTACTTGGTTCTTTACTTGCATATGAGCTAACCTTGTCTGATAGAAAAGAAGAAGTGAATGCATCTCGAAAGACAAAAGATATAGCCTTGAATGTTCAGGATTTGGGATCTTCATCATCCGAGTCTATAAATGAAGAAGATCTTGCATACTTCATCAAAAGACATCTTAAATTCAAGGGTAAAGAGAAAGGTAATAAATTCAATAAGTTTAATAACTATAAGTATAAGAAAGCTGTTTCAGGTGATAAGCCACAAGCAGTATGTTTTGGATGTGGAAAGCCCGATCACATGATAGCAGATTGCTATTCAAGAAAGGACACAAATGAAAAGAAAGCAAATGTTGAAAGGAAAAAGGATGGAACACAATTCGAGAAGAAGAAGAAGAAAAAGGTTTACATAGCAAATTGGGAGGATTCAGAGGAAGCAACGTCAGGTGCAGAATCCAGTTCTGAAGAAGAAGCTAAATGCTTGATGGCTCACACTGATAGCGAGCAATCATCTGATTCCGATAAAGAGGTACAACCTTCTTATGAAGAGTTATATTCAAACTTTCAAAAATTATTGCATATATTCAATAAAGTAAAAAAGAAAGCATAAAGAATTAAAAATAGAACATGATAATAATATTTCTTTACTAACAAATGCTAAATCTGATTTTCTTTCAATTTCTGAATGGCATAATAATGTCTTGCCAACTGTAGAGAAATATAAAATATTATCGAATGACTTTGAAATTTTAAAAGAAGAAAAATTAATTTTAGAAAAACAACTAAATGAACAAAAAAATAATTTATCATGCTTATCTTCTATATCACAAGAATATGATCAAGATCTTGAAAAGAATTTTTATGTTATAAAAGAGCAAAATGAGTCTTTACTTCAAGAAAATAAAAAATTACTTGATAGATTGATTATCTTCTCTTTCATGTGATGAATTAATTAAAGTTAAAAATGAATGTAAGATGCTTAGATCTCAAAATGTTAAATTAAATGAAAGATAAATTTTATGTGTGTCTCTTGAAAGAGAGATTATCATTTTAAAAGCTAAGCTTAAATTACTTCAAAAATCACATATGTCAAATTCACATTATTCATCAAATCTTGATAAATCTTATATACAAAATTCTAGTGCTCAAAATTATCGTCGCATTCAGTCATTTCATGATAGTTCGTTAAATATATTTTGCAATTATTGTAAGCAAAAAGGGCATGTATCTTTTGACTGTTATGCAAAGAATGGTACGTCACGTAGTTTACAATTAGCACACATGGTTCCCTCTCATACACATCTTGTACCATTTCAAACTAACATGTATGGATCCAACTTTGTTTGGGTACCAAAAGTTTGAAAATGATTCTTTATATATAGGTTTGTCTTCATAATGGTGGCAGTGAAGGCAAATGGTATCTAGACAGCGGGTGCTCAAAGCATATGACAGGTGATAAATCTATATTTATTTATTTCAAAGAAAATGCTAAAGGTGTTGTTTCTTTTGGAGACAATACAAAAAGGAAAGTTCTCGGCAAAGGTAAAATTCAAGTTCCAAATTCTAAAATTATTATTAAGAATTTGTTATATGTAGATGGCCTGAAACATAGTTTACTCTCCATTAGTCAATTATGTGATGTTGGCTTTAGTGTAGAATTTGTTTCTTCGAAATGCTATATTAAAAAGGAAAATATTACTATTCTTATGAGTTTTAGGTTTGAAAATATCTATATTTTAGATTTACATGCTAATAAGAATGCATCAATCAGTTGTCTAAAATCTTGCTTAGATGATCCGTGGTTATGGCATAGGAGACTTTGTCATGCTAGTATGGGTACCTTAGAAAGATTAAAATCAAAAGATTTAGTTTCTGGCTTACCAAAATTAGTATATGAAAAAGACCATGTTTGTTCTTCATGTCAAAAGGGTAAGCAAGTTAAAACTTCTTTTTCTAGCAAGAAAGAAATTTCTACTTCTAGGCCTTTAGAAATGTTGCATATGGATCTTTTTGGGCCAATTAATATTGCTAGTCTAGGTGGTAAAAATTATTGTTTTGTTATAGTAGATGACTTTTCAAGATATACTTGGACTTTATTTTTATCCAATAAAAATGAGGCTTTTGAAAATTTTAAGATTCTTATTTCTCGTATTCAAAATGAAAGATCACTTTCTCTTATTTTTATTCGTAGTGATAATGGTGGTGAATTTAAGAATGAATTATTTGAATCTTTTTGTAATTTAAATGGTATTACATACTTTTTCTGCTCCTCGTACTCCTCAACAAAATGGAGTTGTTGAGCGTAAAAATAGAAGTTTAGTACAGATGGGTAGAACTATGCTAAATGAATATAGATTGCCAAAATATTTTTGGGCGGAAGCCATTAGCACTGCTTGTTTTGTTCTTAATAGAATTTCCATTAGACCTATTTTAAAGAAAACCCCATATGAATTATATAAAGGAAGAAAACCTTCTATAAAATTTTTCCATGTTTTTGGTTGTAGGTGTTTTATTTTAAATAATGGTAAGGGAAATTTGGGTAAATTTGATGCTAAAGCTGATGTTGGTATTTTTCTTAGATATAGTTTAAATAAAAAGGTTTATCGTGTTTTTAATAAAAGAGCATCGTCTGTTGAGGAATTTATTCATGTTACTTTTGATGAAGTTTATAAAGAGTTTGAAAAACCTTTGGATGATGATTTAGAAAAATTAGATGATTTAAATATTAATGTTGTTTCTTCAGAAAATCATAATTTGCCTAAAGAATTGAAATTTAGTGATTCTCATCCAAAAGAATTAATTATTGGTGATCCTTCAATAGATATTAGAACTAGAAGTCAAGTTATGGATGAAATTAATCATAGTGTGTTTATCTCTCTTATAGAACCTAACAATCTTAAAGAAGCTCTTCTTGATCCTGATTGGGTAATTGCTATGCATGATGAATTGAATGAATTTAAAAGAAATAATGTTTGGGAATTAGTTCCTAAACTTGAAGATAAATCTATTATTGGAACAAAATGGATTTTCAAGAATAAATCGGATGATCAAGGTAACATAATTAGAAATAAAGGTAGACTAGTTGCTCAAGGGTACAAACAAATTGAAGGTATCGATTTTGAAGAATCATTTGCTCCTGTTGCTAGATTAGAAGCTATTCGTTTGTTCCTAGATTTTGCTTGTCATATGGATTTTATTGTATATCAAATGGATGTTAAGTCAGCTTTTTTAAATGGTTATATTCATGAAGATGTTTATGTATGTCAACCCCCTGGTTTTGAAGATCATTTGCATTCTGAGTTTGTATATAAACTTAATAAAGCATTATATGGCCTTCGACAGGCTCCAAGAGCCTGGTATGATCGTTTAAGTTCTTTTTTGATATCAAAAGGTTTTACAAAAGGTAATGTTGATTGTACACTTTTTATTTTGCATAAAGATAAAGATATTCTTTTAGTTCAAGTGTATGTAGATGATATTTTATTTGGCTCTACTAATAGTTCTTTATGTAAAGAATTTGCATCATATATGAGTAGTGAATTTAAAATGAGTATGATGGGTGAACTTTCATTTTTTCTTGGTCTTCAAGTTAAGCAAAGTAAAGATGGTATCTTTATTTCTCAATCTAAATATATAAAAGACTTGTTAAAGAAATATGATTTATCTAAACTTAAAAGTGTTAAAACACCTTCTAGTTTATCAGAAAAAATTGAATTGGATGAAATTGGAAAACTTGTTGATAATACATTATATAGAGGTATGATTGATTCTTTGCTATATTTAACTGCAAGTAGGCCTGATATCATGTTCAGTGTTTGTTTATGTGCTCGTTTCAAGCAAATCCTAAAGAATCTCATCTTATAGCAGTAAAATGTATTTTTAGATATCTTTCTGGCTCTGTTAACTTGGGTTTATGGTATCCAAAGAATTATGGTTTATGTTCATTAATTGGTTATACTGATGCTGACTATGCTGGTAGTGCTATCGATCGCAAAAGTACGTCTGGGACTTGTCAATTTTTTGGACAGTCTTTAATTTCTTGGTCTAGTCGCAAACAACATTCAGTTGCTCTTTCTACAACCGAGGCCGAATACATAGCGGCAGGTAGTTGTGTTGCTCAAATTCTTTGGTTAAAACAATAACTCCTTGATTATGGGTTAACATGCGATAAAATTCCAATTTATTGTGATAATAATTCTACTATTTGCATATCTAAAAATCATTCTAATCATTCTCGCACAAAACATATTGATATTCGCCATCATTTTATTAGAGATCATATTACTCGTGGTGATGTTATTATTTCTCATGTTGATACAGAAAATCAATTAGCAGATATTTTTACAAAACCTCTCAGCAGTGATCATTTTTTTTATCTTCGAATGAATATAGGAATGCTAGATCCATCTTTATAATTGATTAATACACCTTTTATAAGTTTGTTGTATCGATTTGTGAATGTTGTCTAAGTTTGATATTAAATATAAGTTTGATTATACACCTTTTCTGAATACAACTTTAATAAGTTGGCTGTATGCTGCATAATCTTAGATTCAATCGATGAATTGCTTGTACACCTTTTTGATTATGTCAAAATAGGGGGAGAAATTTCTAGAGATTATGGAGCTCTTATTCATATGTCATCCTTTATACATCTTTTATATGTTCACATATTTAGGGGGAGTTTATGGTTTGCATATGCTATTCATGCTATTTTTTTCTCTCTCCCACCATAATCAATAGTTTGTCATCATCAAAAAGGGGGAGATTGTTGACCCTCTAAAATGAGTATGTTTTGATGATAACAAACTAGGGATTATTTGTTCTAATATTTTGTTTGAGTGTTTGTGATATGCAGGCACAATTTTGTGAAGTCCTTTCGTCGCAAGATCTGGATTGGGTTATTTTATTTGTGTGTCCCATAGATTTGAATTGTAAAATTTTCAAGTTCAATTATTTTAATTGAAATTATTTGCCATCTGCTCTTAGGTTCATGCATTGCATTTCATTTATTTATTTTTATCAATATGTATTTATTTTATCTAAAGATATTTTCGTTGCCTGCCTTCTTATTCCTCTTTCCTAATTCATTTTGTCTAAATACCTCTCCCCTCTATAAATATAGCTGGTAGGCGTTGGAGTGAATAGGGATTGTCTAGCCAAATTAATTAGGTTTGCGTTTTTTTTTTGGTGTCTCCGATAGCCAAATCTTGTTCGCCCCCTTTAGTTTCTTCCATCGCACAGAACTACAAATTTTCAAAGCTCCTGCTGTAATCTCTCCATACTGCCATCGTTTAGATCAGATTGGAGTTACCTTGTCGAATCGTCATCATCTTGTCGGCGCCCTGCAGAACTTCCATCTTAGATCTGTTCGTCTTCCCCTCACGATTTCGCAGAGAAGTTCTTCGTCATCGCAGAACTGTTCATCATCTCACGAACCTATTTCAGCTACTTGTGCGGGTCTCGAATGTTCCACTAGCCTTTGGGAAAAGGGCTGGTAAAAATTTTATTCTAGTGAGAATTTCTTTTTGGGGGCACTAAGGTTAGCGGGAGGCCTCTTAGCAAGTGAGTAGGATCCTGGGGGATCCGAACACTTTATATCCTGGTGTCCCTTAATTCTTTAGCACTTCATTTCTTGTTGATGTTATAATCTTGGTGTACCTATTATACTTATCAATATTTTTATTATTATAAAAATTGGTACTCTCTCACCATAGCTTTCTTTAAAAGAATCAATAAAATTTAAAGTATACAAATAAATTTTAAATTTTATTTAATCCCAATTCACCCCCCCCCCCCCTCTTGGGATTATTGTGTCATTTCAACCAACAATCGGTAGTATTGTGCATCATATGTACATTGGGTCATCGTGCATTAGACACTGTTACTTATCTTCCCTTTTGATTTATGATTACCCGTGACGTTACTGCATAGATTATTTTCACGGCTATAAATTAATATTAATTGTGATGTGATGAGACTGTTGGCACATGGCGTAAAGGATGAGTGACTAGAGAGTAGCATGCACATTCCCTCCTTCGCTCGCCAATAGGTCATCTTACCGTTGTGAGTTGGTATTGGTGTTTGATAAGATTCCCTTTGTCGGTTTTCTGGGGGTCTTACAAGTGCTCACCACACCAAGACGCTGAATCCGAGAATTTGACCTCAGAGGTAAAATTTGGTTATGGTCTGAGGTTACTGTCCTACTAAAGTGAAACTGATGATTCCAAGAGAAAGAACGGGACGGATAGGAGTCTGGTCACTCGAATGACTCCCAATGTTGGCTAGACGTAGTTGGTTGGTCTTACCGCACACCCGAGAATGTATAAGAACACCCCTTCCCAAACCAAAAGTTGTGTTAGGTTGAGAAAAGAGGCAATCTCTGAGCGTACAATGTATAGCTTGCGTTCTAGGCGAGGTCTCAAGTGAGCTCATCGCATGTTCTCTTCTACTTCTACACAAACTCATATTTACAGGTAATAAGGCCTTGTTGGGGGAGGAAGTTCTCTGGTTTTAGTGGGAGGATCCCACCCACATGTGATCTTGATCAGGACGCCGATGTGGTCCGACGAGCTGGTGAATAAATCAAGAGAGCTATTGAAGAGGCTCATGAGGTCATGACAAGTTGCTGAGAGGGCCTTAGACGATCTCTTATCGAGATGCAGGCGAGTTATTTAGGGCCTTCATACAATTGTCCTTTGGTATGTGAGCATTTTTTATCTATGGTCTTTGGTTTATTAGTAATATAGAAATTTCTTCAAATGAGTGCATTATGTCATTCGTTCTCTTCTCATTGTTCATTTTCAAGAAATTGAAGGAGTTGACTATTCAATGCAACATTTTTGTGGGTTGTATACATTTGGTTTATATTAATCTTTGTTCAATTTTCATTCCTCTTCAATGTGGGTTTGCGATCATGTATCATGAATGAATGATACTGTGTGCATGTTTTATCTAAAATTGGCAAATCAATTAAACAAAAATCAATTGAGGAATATATGATAATTCTCATGTTTTCCTTTAGTTGCTTACCTTCAATTGAGAAAATGACCATCTTATTATGGTACACTAGTGATTGTTAAAATGTCTTCACCACAAGCGCTAGCCTGCTTGAAGCTCGGCAGTAAATCAAACTAGAGTATTGCTGCATTTAGTCATTGATTCGTTTCCCATGGCTTCTTTGTTAGAGGTAAATTAAAATTTTCATCTTTTTTATCTTTGAATGTTGTGTTTGATACTTATAGATTCATAGTAATTCATACTCTACTACATGATGCTTATTGTTGTTAATGTAACGTTCACCTAGAGGGGGGGGGGGGTGTTAGGTGATCTGAGTTTTTTTGAAATATTAGCGCGAGTTACGAATATTCAAGCGTAACACAAAAGTATCGCACAAATAAATCACAGCAGACGACACAAGATATATAGAGGTTCCTCAAGACCGGGTGTCTTGAGTAGTCCTATGTCCCTCTGCGCCTACCTAGCAGTGTGCTTGGCTCAGCAAACTCCGCCAAATCTTCAGGCCCTCAAGCCTTACAACACGGACCAGCAAGTCCTACAGCCTAGGCCCGTAAGCCACTACTGCACCCGAGCCCGCAAGCTCAACACTCAGGCCCTCAAGCCCTACACAACAGAGACCCGCAAGTCCTGTGCCTACAGCCTAGGACCGCAAGCCCTTACTGCACCCAAGCCCCCAAGCTCAACAATATCGGACCCGCAAGTCTACTGCCCTGGCCCTCAAGCCTCACAGCTCTCCAGCAATCAAGCTAGACAAAATTGGACCCGCAAGTCCACTGCCCTGGCCCTCAAGCCTCACAGCTCTCCAGCCCTCAAGCTAGACAAAACCGGACCCACAAGTCCACTGCCCTGGCCCTCAAGCCTCACAGCTCTCCAGCCCTCAAGCCTTGCAGCTCTCCAGCCCTCAAGCTAGACAAAATCGGACCCGCAAGTCCACTGCTCGGTCCCTCAAGTCTCGCAGCTCTCCAGCCCTCAAGCTAGACAATTAGGCCCTCAAACCTCGCAACAATAAAAGATTTACAGTGATGAAAACTGTTTCTTCTGCCAGATGAAGATTGGCAACTTAACTTGATGGAGATCGGCAACTTGAGGTTGAAGAAGATGTTTCTGATTCAGATCTTGAAAGCATAGTTCTTCTTCAATCTCTTTTCTTAGCCTGATGAGGAACGGTTTCTTATCAGTCAATGGAGATGACTGATTCTTCTGAGAACGCTTGATTCTTGTTCTCTACTTATTTACGCCGCTTTTACTGTTTTATTTATTGTACGCGTAAGTTCTTTTTTTTCTTATTGATTCTTGCTTTAGGGCAACCTCTTATCTCTTTTATAAGACTGCGAGGCTCCCAACGGCCTTCTGAAAAAGTTCCTTAAGTGTCAGACGCCCCATTCCTTAAGAGCACGCGCTGATTGGACAATCAGGCGGCGACATTAATTGCTGACAGCGCGCGCGTCCGCAATATTTGAATTCCGTCTCGACGATATTTCCAACTTCATGCCGATATTGACAGCTTTACGACGATATGGATAATATCTCGACGACAGGACTTTGTCGATGCCTTAGGCCTTGGTGGATCTTCAAGTCTTTTAGCTCCTGCCTCTGACGTTGATATCTCGATGATACGAGATATTCTGGCATTTCTGCATATACATCGATATGCTATCTCTGACTGTGTCATCATGATTTTCTTTCTTGTTGGCTGTCATCGTAATCAGTTTGTTCTTTCGACGACATGAGTGATATCATGTCGACAGACTCTTCTTTAGCAATTGCTTGTCTTCAGCTGTCCTTCTTCAGTCTTTTCGACATCATGCCTTCTTTACGACGATGTCATTGGCATCAGTCTTACTTAGCCTTTCCGACGACATGGCTTCTTTGATGATCTGGACGAAACTGCATTTTCTCGACGACATTCCTTCCTTTTGAATCTGTCTCAGCGGTTGGGCTGAGATGACTTCCTCTTCTCAGCGGATTCTGTCGATCTGCAGAGAAGTTTCTGCGTTCGACGAACTGCATTCTGCGTTCGACTAACTTCATTCTGTGTTCGACGAACTTCATTCTTCGAACTTCATTCTGTGTTTGATGAACTTTATTCTTCGTTCGACGAACTCGCCAAGTCTCAGCGTTTGCTTCTGTCCCATCTTTGCGTTCGATGAACTTTGTTCTTCGTTCGACGAACTTCGTTCTTCGTTCAATGAACTTCATTCTTCGTTCGACGAACTCCATTCTTTTAACTTCCTGAGATTGTGAGCTAGAGAAGTGATTAAATATAAAGTAAAGTTTTCTTGACTTTGTGTCTTCTTCAAATCAGGAATCATGTGGGCAAGATTCCCAACAATCTCCCCTTATTTGAAGAAGTCAGAATCTCAATTCAAGTCTACTTTCACTTGACAATAAATGTTATAATCTTAAATGGAAGGCATGAGCATTTAAGATTTTACAATCTCCCCCTATTAGTACATCAAGTTTGTAGCTCCCCCTTGATTTGATGTCTCTTCTTTTGTGGCTCCCCCTACTCCTTTGCTCTCCTTATCTTTGAGGTCTTCTTGAGCATCTTTGTCTTGAACATATTGATGTCATTTCTCCCCCTTTCTGACTTCTTTCCTGCAGCTCTCCTTTAGGTAGACAATAGTCCAAGCTCCCCCTTGCTCAGTCATAGTTCATCCAAATCCTGAGAGATTTTCTAACCAATCATCTAGAAAGGGGTTAAAGAAAAATAAGTTAAGGATTACTCTAAGTTTAACATCCCCAATTGGAATTTGAAGAAATTAAACTTAGCTTCATCTAGGGGCTTTGTAAATATATCAGCCACTTGTTTGTCTGTTGGGACAAACTCAAGGGTGATATCTTCATTTTCCACATGCTCCCTGATGAAGTGATACCTGATCTCCATATGCTTAGTCCTGCTGTGAGAGATAGGATTCTTAACAATTGAGATTGCACTTGAAGAGTCACAAAACAGGGGTGTTTTGGTCATCTTTAGATTGTAGTCTTCAAGTTGATGCTGAATCCATAGCAGTTGGGCACAACAGCTCCCAGCAGAGATATACTCTGATTCTACTGTTGAGATTGCCACACTGGTCTACTTCTTACTGCTCCAAGAGATCAGTCTTCCACAAAGGAATTGACATGTCCCTGAGGTACTCTTCCTATCTTCCTTGCACCCTGCATAATATGCATCTGAGTAGCCAGTCAGTTCACATACATTGTTCCTAGGGTACCATAGGCCAAGATTTGATGTACCCTTTAGGTATCTTAAGATTCTCTTGACAGAGACATGATGAGATTCCTTAGGATTCACCTGATATTTAGCACAGACACATGTAGCAAACATTATGTCAGACCTACTTGCAGTTATATAAAGCAGAGATCCAATCATGCATTTGTACTTGGTTTCATCAAAGGGTATGCCCTTCTCATCCTTGTCCAGAGACACATTGGTTCCCATTGGAGTCTTCATTGAAGAAGCACCTTCCAATCCAAATTTCTTGACTAGCTCCCTAATGAATTTGGTCTGGGAGATGAAAATACCATCTTCAGATTATTTCACTTGGAGACCTAGGAAGTATTTGAGCTCAGCCATACTGCTCATCTCAAACTTTCCCTGCATCAGGTTGGCAAACTTTTTGCAGAGATTGTTATCTGTAGAACCAAAGATGATGTCATCCACATAGATCTGCACTAGCAAGATCTTGCCCTTTACTTCCCTTAGGAACAATGTCTTATCAATCTTTCCCCTTGAAAATTTGTTCTCAATTAGAAATCTTGACAGAGTCTCATACCAGGCCCTAGGTGCCTGTTTTAAGCCATAAAGTGATTTTCTAAGAAAGTAAACATAATCAGGGTGAGTAGGGTCTACAAAACCTGAGGGCTGCTCTACATATACCTCCTCTTTGAGGTCACCATTTAGGAAGGCTGACTTCACATCCATCTGGTAGACCTTGAAACCTTGGTAGGCTGCATAGGCCAGAAACAGTCTTATTGTTTCTAGTCTGGCTACTGGAGCAAATGTCTGATCAAAATCTATCCCTTCCTCTTGCCTGTAGCCTTTTGCCACTAGCCTTGCTTTATTCTTGGTGATGATTCCATTTTTATCCAATTTTTTTCTGTAGACCCATTTAGTTCCTATGATGTTCTGTCCTTGGGGTCTTGGAACCAGTTTCCAAACTTTGCATCTCTTAAATTGGTTCAGTTCCTCCTGCATTGCTGCAATCCAAAATGGATCCTGATTTGCTTCCTCAAATTTCTTGGGTTCAATTTGAGAGAGAAAACTCAGGTACAATGCTTCATTTGCAGCTCTACTCCTTGTCAGCACACCCTGGTTGATAGCTCCTATAATTTGCTCCCGAGGATGATCTCTTACTTGTCTCAAGGTGGCTGGCAGTATTCTGGGGATTTCTTCAGTTGCAAGTCTTTCAGGTTGCACTTCTTCTGCTGTTTTTGTGTCTTCCACAACATCTGTTTTAAGCTCAACATCTATTAATTGATCTTTACTTTTAGCTGAGGTTCCAGCTTGGTCATCAATGCATAATTTTTCCATCTTCTCATCAGTGCTTGCATTCACTAGAGAACTAGACCAGCCTTTTTGAATGAGGATGGTCTCATCAAATACAACATGTACAGATTCTTCCACTGTTTGGGTATTGCTGTTGTACACTCTATAGGCCTTGCTATGAGAGTTGTAGCCAACAAAAATACCTTCACTGCTTTTCTCAGCAAACTTGGTTAGTTTGGATTTCCTATTATTAAGGACATAACATTTACTACCAAAGATCCTAAAGTAGGATCGGGTTGGTTTTCTGCCCTTCATTAACTCATAGGGAGTTTTCTTGTGGTCTTTGATGATTGAAGCCCTGTTTATCACATGACAAGCTGTGTTGACAGCCTCTGCCCAGAAGTATTATGGTAGAGAGGAGTCACTTAGCAATGTCCTACTTGCCTCTATCAAGGTTCTGTTCTTTCTTTCAGCAACCCCATTCTATTGAGGGGTTCTGGGTGAGGAAAATTTTTGGGAGATACCTAGTTCTTGGCAGAATTCTGTCATGGCCCCTGACTGAAATTCTGTCCCATGACCACTTCTGAGTTTGACCACAGTACAATCCATCTCATTCTGGATCTGCCTAATAAAATTTCTCAAGATATCTAGGGTATCTGATTTCTTTTTGAGGAAGAATACCCAAGTGAACCTTGAGTAATCATCAACAACTACAAGGGTGTTGGCCTTCCCTCCTAAGCTATGAACTGACATAGGACCAAACAAATCCATATGCAGTAAAAATAAGCACCTAGAGGACTCTTTGTTAGATATGCTTTTAAAGCTGGTCCTAGTCTGCTTTCCAAGTTGGTAAGCTTGACAAGGACCATCTTTGATGCACTTAATATTAGGTCCATTCCTAACTCGGTCTTCTGAGAAAAGCTTGCTTATTGTCTTATAGTTGATGTGTGCAAGTCTCTTGTGCCATTGTACACATAGAGCCTCTTTATCATCAGCCACAAGACATATAGGCATGGAAGAATTTGTATTAAGAAAGTTCAAGCAGTAAATATTGCCACTCCAAGTGCCAGTTAAGGTAGCCTCAGAATCTAAGGACTTCTTAATTAGGCACTTATCCTTATGAAAAGTAATAACAAAGCCTAAGTCGCAAAGTTGACTTATGCTTATGAGATTGTGTTTCAACCCCTCCACATAAGCAACCTTTGTGATAGTAACTAACCCATTAGAGATGTTGTCATAACCTCCGGTCACTCCCTTTTCTGAACCTCCAAAGATCACAGTTGGTCCATTCTCCACAGGGATGAACTCTCTTAGGTGCTTTCTGACTCCAGTCATGTGCCTGGAGCATCCACTGTCCAAATACCAAATTGGAGATTGGTTGGCATTTGGACATACCTGCAAAACAAATCACTTCCCCTTAGGTACCCAATATGGATTGGGTCCTTGGTTTCTGTTAGGGTGATATAAAGGAGCAACAAACCTCTGAGGGTTCTGCACTCTCTTTGCATTGAGCCCTGTTGGGTTGAACCAACAGTCCAAAGCAAAGTGGTCTACTTTCCCGCAGCACCAATATTCATATCTGTTGTATCTTCTCTTCTGCTTCATCATCTGAATGGGGTGGCAGTGCTGATGAGCAGTAGAGAAGGCTTCTTGCCTAACAGATCTTGGGTGAACCTCATATGTGTGAGTATGGGGAGGAATTGGTCTCACCACTTTTTGGTTCACCTTCTTGGGAACAGGCTTTGTAGGAAATGCCTTTCCCCTGCTCTTGACTGTTGTTGCTGCAGGTCTATGGGCTGAAGGACTTGACACCAGCACCTTCTTATAGGAAGGTCTAGCTTCAGGATCTTTGCCCATAACTGTCTCCTGATTGAAACTGATACCAGCTCTGAACTATCCAGAGAAGGTGTCGATGATGGGCATGATAGTTTTGGGCATAGAGAAGCTGGATGCAAGTTTCTTCTCAGCCAACAGCATTTCCTCAAGGTCCTTGATGACCTTGTTCTTCTGTCCTAATTCAACATTCTTAAGCCTTGTAGCTTCCTTGAATTTGTCCACTTCTTTGCTCATAGCAGCCAGGTTCTCAGCTGTCTCCTGGAGCTTAGATTGAACAGGATTCAAGGAATCTAACTCCTTAGTCTGGACTTTGAGGAGTTTCTTACAGCTCTTGAAAGCTTTCCACAAGGCTTTATATTGCCTTATGAGTTCAGACCCAACCTCATATTTGGATCTTGAGGCTGTGTTGTTGGCAGCAGACACACCCTCATCATCATGCAAGGAATCTGTTGCTGATTCGGAATCAGAGTCAGATAGAGAAGTTTTGTTAGTTACCTTCCCAGGAGAGATGTCATAATGGTTGTCTTCACCGATGGCCATCAAGCCAATGAGTGCATCTTCCTCAGTCCCAGAGGAGCTTGAGTCAGAATCACTCAGTGTTCTGATCTTCTTGTCCATGAATCCTTTTTCAGATTTCCTCTTGCTCCTTGAGCTTCTTCTTTCTTCATGGTTCCTCGACTCCTTCTTTTTAGAGGGGCAGTCAGCAGCCATGTGACCTGTCTTGCTGTAGGAATAGCAAACAGTATTATTTAAATCATATTTACCAGGGTTAGATCTGTATCTTTCCTCCCTCGGGGCTATAGATCTGTCATGATAATCATATCTTCGGGAACTTCAGGAGGGATTTCTGTGATTGTCCCTCCTCCTTCTGTGTAACAGCTTCTTGAACTGTTTTGAGAGAAGGGCCACCTCTTTGTCAGTATCATCAGAATCTGAAGGGCTGGCTTATGATTCTTCACTGCTCTCAGATCTATTCTGAGTTGCAGAGATCTTGCTCTTGGATCTTCTCGTGCTCTCAGCTTCTAGAGCCACGGATCTGTCTCTTGAGCTCCCCTTTGAGCTTTCTTCTTCAGCCTTCCTGGTGTTGAGCTGATGTTCATGGGACAGCAATTTCCCATACAGATTCTTGGGCTCTATGATGGCCAGCTGACCCATCTCTCTGATGGCACAGATTTTGATGTCTCATTCCTTTGTGAGGGATCTAAGAAATTTGTCATTAAGATCAGAGTTGGTGAACTCTCTTTCATAGTTTCTTAGTCCATTCACTATCTTGAAGAATCTCTCATAACAGTTAGAGATTGTTTCATTCTTGCCTTATTTGAAGGCCTCATACTCCTGGTTGAGAAGAGATTTCCTATCATCCCTTACCTCATCAGTGCCCTCCATATACACGATCAGGGAGTCCCACATCTCCTTGGCCATTTTGCAGTGAATCAGGTTCTGGAGGGTTGAGTCATCTATGGCACTCACAATGACATTTTGGGCCCTCTTATCTAGGCCTGCCAGGATTAGCTCGTCCTCGTTCATGTCCTCATATTTTTTTATCATCTTCCTTTTTGGATCAATGGTGGAGGGAGTTGTAGGGATAAAGGGACCCTGTTGGATTATTAAGTAAATTCTTGGATCAGCCACCTCCATGAAAAGCCTTACACTTTCCTTCTAGATTGGAAAGTTCTCCTTTGTGCAGATTGGGAGTTTCATGGCTCTCATTTCCCGATTCTGATCTCCACCAGCCACGGCGAGTCGTTCCACGATCTAGATCAGACGGTTAAGTCTTCTTTTCATCAACCTCGCTTTGATACCACTTGTTGTGAATGGAACGTTCACCTAGAGGGGGGTGTTAGGTGATCTAGGTTCTTTTTGAAATATTAGCGTGAGTTACGAATATTCAAGCGTAACACAAAAGTATCGCACAAATAAATCACAGCAGACGACACAAGACCTATAGAGGTTCCTCAAGACCGGGTGTCTTGAGTAGTCCTCTGTCCCTCTGCGCCTACCTAGCAGTGTGCTAGGCTCGGCAAACTCCGTCAAATCTTCAGGCCCTCAAACCTTACAACACGGACCTGCAAGTCCTACAGGCTAGGCCCGCGATCCCTTACTGCACCTGAGCCCGCAAGCTTGACACTCAGGCCCTCAAGCCCTACACAACACAGACCCGCAAGTCCTGTGCCTACAGCCTAGGCCCGAAGCCCTTACTGCACCCAAGCCCTCAAGCTCGACAATATCAGACCCGCAAGTCCACTTCCCATTCCCTCAAGCCTCACATCTCTCCAGCCCTAAAGATAGACAAAATCGGACCCACAAGTCCACTGCCCTGGCCATCAAGCCTCACAGCTCTCCAACCCTCAAGCTAGACAAAATCGGACCCGCATGTCCACTGCCCTGGCCCTCAAGCCTCACAGCTCTCCAGCCCTCAAGCTAGACATTTAGGCCCTCAAGCCTTGCAGCTCTCCAGCCCTCAAGCTAGACAAAATCGGACCCGCAAGTCCACTGCCCTGGCCCTAGAGCCTCACAGCTCTCCAGCCCTCAAGCTAGACACTTAGGCCCTCAAGCCTTGCAACGATAAAAGATTTACAGTGATGAAAACTGTTTCTTCTGCCTGATGAAGATTGGCAACTTAGCCTGATGGAGATCGGCAACTTGAGGTTGAAGAAGATGTTTCTGATTCAGATCTTGAAAGCACAGTTCTTCTTCAATCTCTTTTCTTAGCCTGATGAGGAATGACTTCTTATCAGTCAATGAAGATGACTGATTCTTCTGAGAACGCTTGATTCTTGTTCTCTACTTGTTTACGCCGCTTTTTCTGTTCTATTTGATGTATGCGTAAGTTCTTTTTTTTCTTATTGATTCTTGCTTTAGGGCAACCTCTTATCTCTTTTATAAGACTGCGAGGCTCCCAACGGTCTTCTTAAAAAGTTCCTTAAGTGTCTGACGCCCCATTCCTTAAGAGCACGCGCTGATTGAACAATCAGGCGACGACATTAATTGCTGACAGTGCGTCTGCAATATTTGAATTCCGTCTCGACGATATTTCCAGCTTCATGCCAATACTGACAGCTTTACGACGATATGGATAATATCTCGACGACGGGACTTTGTCGATGCCTTAGGCCTTGGTGGATCTTCAAGTATTCTATCTTCTGCCTCTGACGCTGATGTCTCGACGATACGAGATATTCTGGCGTTTCTGCATATACAGCGATATGCTATCTCTGACTGTGTCGTCATGATTTTCTTTCTTGTAGGCTGTCGTCGTAATCAGTTTGTTCTTTCGACGACATGAGCGATATCATGTCGATAGACTCTTCTTTAGCAACTGCTTGTCTTCAGCTGTCCTTCTTCAGTCTTCTCGACGTCACGCCTTCTTTACGACGATGTCATTGGCATCAGTCTTACTTAGCCTTTCCGACGACACGGCTTCTTTGATGATGTGGACGGAACTGCACTTTCTCGACGACATTCCTTTCTTTTGAATCTGTCTCAGCGGTTGGGCTGAGATGGCTTCCTCTTCTCAGCGGATTCTGTCGATCTGCAGAGAAGTTTCTGCGTTCGACGAACTGCATTCTGTGTTCAACTAACTTCATTCTGCGTTCGACGAACTTCATTCTTCGAACTTCATTCTGCATTCGACGAACTCGCCAAGTCTCAGCGTTTCCTTCTGTACCGTCTTTGCGTTCGACGAACTTCATTCTTCGTTCGACGAACTTCGTTCTTCGTTCGACGAACTTCGTTCTTCGTTCGACGAACTTCGTTCTTCGTTCGACGAACTTTGTTCTTTGTTCGACGAACTTCATTCTTCGTTCGACGAACTCCATTCTTTTAACTTCCTGAGATTGTGAGCTAGAGAAGTGATCAAATACAAAGTGAAGTTTTCTTGACTTTGTGACTTCTTCAAATCAGGAATCATGTGGGCAAGATTCCCAACACTTATGTACGTCTTCTTAAAATTGTCATTTATTCATCTATATTTTCTTCCAATTTCCATTTATATAGAAGATAGATTGATTTATCTAAACTTAAATTTTAATTTTGATTCCACATTTTATTTCAATTGTCATTTGTGAATTTCGATGGAGAAGTTTTTTTCAAACATAGGATCAAGTCAATTTCATGTGGTAAAAGACATTGGGAAGTGTTTAACTTAGAGGATTTACCTTCAAGTCCATTA
The DNA here is from genome assembly GCA_033032865.1 of Dactylorhiza incarnata. Lineage (NCBI taxonomy): Eukaryota > Viridiplantae > Streptophyta > Magnoliopsida > Asparagales > Orchidaceae > Dactylorhiza > Dactylorhiza incarnata. The sequence continues at coordinate 2,029,587 of JAWHQI010000116.1, forward strand.
TTGGAGTACTACATAAGTTCTTATGATGTAAATCTTCAAGATTTGATAAGAAGAAAGTATTTGCAGAATCATTTTTGCCAACCTTTTGTAGTTAATTTTCCATAAACAGAAAATGAACAAAAAGAAATTGCAACTGAGATAGCTAAACAAACTTTTTTAAGATAAAAGCAATTGCAACTGAGATAACTAAACGAATATTTTTAAGATATAAGAGATAATTGATTCAGTATTTTAGTTGGCAAATCTCGTGATGTGTCAATAAAAAACAAATTTTGTTTTATGATACGTGGATACTGGATACCAAAGGGTATCATTAATCTGAAACGTCTTTTTGATTCGTTCATGCTTTAGATGCTAGTGATTTATCACTAAGGAAGACTATTGATGATTTGTTTGTGAAATATGGTCTAAGTATTTTAAAATTGTGCGAGTTACGATGGTGCAAGAAACATGAGTGGCAAGTTCAAAAGTCTTATAACGTTGATAATAAAAGGAAAATGTGCTATTTACATAGTTTCGCTCATAAACTCCAATTGATATTAGTAGTTGTTATAGATGGTCACTTTAAAGTTGCAAAACTTTTCTTACATATTAACATTGTGTTGAATATTGTTGAAGGCTCTTCTAAACATTGTGATTTATTGGAGTATTAAAAGTTGACCGAGTTACTCTGGAACTTGGTTTCATAGATTTTAAAAAGTGGTCAAGGGGCAAATCAACCACTTAAATTTAAAAGGGTAAGAAATGTGCAATATAGTTCACATTACGACATTGTGTTAAACTATATTAGGATGTTCTCATCTATTGTTGAGGCAATTGAAATTATCATTATCAGCAGGGTATATATAAATATCAAAGAGAAAAGACAAACAATTTAATAAAAAAGTATCTTGAATTTTGATTTTATATTCCTCGTGTATTTAACGAAGAATAATATGACAAAGACAAATAAGTGTCAAAACATTACAGAAGACGGATCAAGATATTATTAATGCAATTACTTTGTAAAATTTTCAAAGCAATCACTAATTAATTTTGTGAAATTATGATCTTGAATGGAAATATTTGTGAGCATTTATCATACAATTGTCCTTTGCTCATTATGCATGTATATTCTAGTGGCACAATCTCTTGGATGGGAACACAAATATGTTAGATTATAGAGGCGGGAAGAGGATGAATTAGTGTGGCAGAGTAGTCTATCTTTATTGGAACTAGAAGATAATGAACAGTGCTCGACGGTGCTTCAAAACGTTGGAGTAATCTTGCGGGAGGTCGGAGTTGCGGAAGAAGTTACAAATGAATGTACTTATTCATCGTTAAATCAAGACAAGGCAAGAAAACTGAAATTATCTATTTATTCTTATTAGTAGTAAATTTGGCTCAGTAAAACAAAAGCATTAATGGTGAAACAAAAGCATGGAAGAAGTGAGTGAAATCGTGGAATCGAAACTCTACTTCAAAACTTCAGAAACCGAATAGAAGAACTGAGTTTATTTGTGGCGAAATCGGCAAAATAAAGTGAGAGGACTTAAAACCAGAGACGAAATTGAACCGGTTTATAACTAGGGCTAGCACGGGGGAAGATGAATTGGAAACCAGACTCTTTTTCTTTGGGCTACACACTAAAAAAAATTGTGGATATAAATTAAAAAAATTGAAATAGTATATGAATTTTTTTCATTGTTTTGCATGTAACATACACAATTATTCGTGGGGGTATGGTGGCGACAATACTTAGATTGTCAATCGGTGTCACCATCACACATCACTGTGAATAAGGTCATACATGTTTTTGCTACTAGTGTTATTTAAAAGAACTACTTATAATACTATTAATTTCATTTATAATAGAAATATATTAAATATATATTATATTTATATCTTCATTATCAATAAAATAATATTACATATATATAAAAATTATATTATATACACTTTTTTATGTACTTTTATTCATTCCTAGTGAATAAATTAATTAAACATAGTAATGTGAATAAATGACTTCGAAAAAAGTGTCATTAAAATACGAAATAAATTTTAAAAACTAAGCAGTAAGCATCACTGCAGCAGTGGGTATTTTATATTCTTCGTTAAATTATGAAATCATAATAATTAATAACATAAATCTGGAAAACAAAAGAGAGCTGCTTGTTGGAACAAATCCAAGAATAATAACCCGCTTATATGCTCGCAATGACATTAAATAAGGAAAAAAAAAGCAATATTTACTCTTCGTTACACCGATAATTAATAACCAGTAATTAATCACGCAGAAATGCAGATCAGTAGTAGGGTATCACAGGCGGCGGCGGAGATGCATAGGATACTCCGACAACAGGCGGCAGAGGCACATTCCCGCCTCCTTCGCATGGCGGTGGTGATGGTGGTGGCGGTGACGTCATTGGTGGCGGTGGCGGTGAAGTCTTTGTTGGTGGTGGTGGCGGTGAAGTCATTGGTGGTGGCGGTGAAAGCAGGTAGTGCTCCGGTGGGGGCGGCGAGTGAGAAAGAGGCAGGTTTGGCGGAGGCGGCGAGTAGTAGACAGGTTGCTCTGCCGAAGGCGGCGGACTATGGGCTGGTTGCTCAGGCGGAGGAGGAGGTGAGTTATAGACCGGCTGTTCGGCCGGAGGGGGCGAGCTGTGGACCGGTTGCTCTGCTGGAGGTGGTGATTGGTAGACCGGGTGCTCCGGTGGAGGAGGCGAATGGTAGACCGGTTGCTCTGCAGGAGGTGGTGAGTTGTACACCGGTGGCTCCGCTGGAGGTGGCGAATGGTAGACCGGCTGTAATGCCGGAGGGGGCGAGTTGTGGACCGGTTGCTCAATCGGAGGCGGCGACTGGTATACGGGGTGCCCTGCCGTAGGTGGCGAATGGTAGACTGGTTGCTCTGCAGGCGGTGGGCAGGGATGGACAGGTTGCTCCGTCGGAGGAGGCGAGTTATATCCTGGGTGCTCCGCTGGAGGTGGCAAGTTGTGGACTGGGTGCTCCGGCGGAGGTGGGGAATTGTAGACAGGCTGCTCCATTGGAGGCGGTGGATTGTAGACCGGGTGCTCCGACGGAGGTGGCGAGTTATGGACCGGTGGCTTTGATGGAGGCGGCGAGTGATACCCTGAGTGCTCCGCCTGGGGTGGCGAGGCGTGGATTGGTGACTCTACCGGACCTGAAGCATGAGGTGGCGTTGTAGAGTATTTGGGCGGTTCCGCGGGTTCATTACCGTAATATGGAGGCGGCGGAGCCCAGGTCACTTCAGGAGGCGGCGGTGAAACTGAAGGTGAAACCGAGGAGGGAGGCGGGTGAGATTTTGTCGAAGGAGATGACTCAGACGACGGAGGAGGAGGGCTAGGTGGAGCTTTGTACTGGCCCTTGGTGGTCCCTCCAATAGGCGGCGGCGGCGGCGGGTTCCTCCTTCCCCTATTCCCAGTTCGCTCCTTTGGCGGCGGCGGTGAGTTCAATATTGGTTTCCCTCCAGGACTCACCGGCGCTGGGTACGGGAATCCTCCTCCACCGCATTTAGCCTTCGCACAATCAAAAGGTCGCGTAGCCGCCGCCGTGCACTGACTAGGCGGCCTCTGTCCAGATATTCCTGGAATGCAATTTCCTCTACCATCCAACACCACCCCTCTCCTCCCGGCGCATTCCGGCGCCTCGCCGGAGAAGAAATTCCCGGAAAAGGTGAAATTCTGCAGCCTCGGCAGACTACAAACCGCGCCAGGAACAAAACCCGTGAGACGATTCTGCCCGACATCAAGCTGCTCTACACTGTTCAATCCACTATACGTCGCCGGAATCGGACCCTGCAGCCGGTTAAAGCTAACGTCAAACACCGTAAGCTTCTGTAACCCGCCGACCTCCGGCGGAATACAGCCTGTGAGATTGTCATTAAGAAGGATAATCTCATTAAGTGTGTTCCCCATCAGTCCAATACTGGACGGAATGCATCCGCCAAGATCATTGTTCGCAAGAACAACAACAGAAACAGGGGAGTTGCCGAGATTCCTCGGAATGCCTGCCCGCAGGCGGTTGGAGTTCAGAAAAATGGCGTCGAGTGGGCGGTTGAAGAGAGCGGGAGGTATCCGCCCTTCAAACTCGTTGAACCTTAAGTCGAGGTAGCGGAGTGATGGAAGCTCGAGGACGACGGCGGGAAACTTTCCGGCGAACCGGTTGTTGCTGAGGTCGAGCTCGTAGAGGAGCTTGAGGCGGCGGAAAGTAGAAGGGACGACGCCGCAGAAGCGGTTGGAGTTGAGGTGGAATACAGCGAGATCGGAAAGGAGCCCGAGCTCTGAAGGAAGGAATCCAGCGATATCGGCGCCGTTGAGGTCGACGGTGGCGACAACGGTTAGGTAGGGGTTTGACGGAAGGCTAGCGCAGAAGACGCCGGCGTAGGAGCAGACGTCGGAGCCCACCCAAGAGGCGGTGAAGTTCTGCGGGTCGGAGAAAATGGCGGTGGTTTTCCATGTTTGGAGGGCGATGTAGGCTTGCCGGAGGCGGGGGTTGGGGAATCGGAGGCGGTCAGGGTCGACGTAGGTGGTCTGGTTGGCGGCCAACGCTGAAATCGCCTGATAAAAGGTGAGAAGAAGGAGGAGGAGGAGGCGGCGGCGAGGCATGGCGCGAGGGAGAGGCCGGGACGACGACGGGGTTTTCACATGGAAGGTGGCAGAGGATCAGGCGTCGGTGACTTGGGGATTTCCGCCTCTGCCTGCTAATGGACTGGATTTTATACATTCTATTTTAAAAGAAATGGCTTTTTTGTAATATAAGCTAAAGTTCTTTTTTATTTTGCCCCTACGTTAATAGAAATAGTGTATATAATTATGTATATAAAAAAATTTGGAATTGTTAAATGCAAATGGAAAATGACCATCAGCAAATCATTACTAATAGTGAAGGGACAATAAATATTTGCAAATAATATTGTTAAGAACAAATTAAAGCTAAAATTATATATTTTGTAATATTTCATACAACTATTTTAATCTTAGATATAAAAATAGAGATTACTTTAACAATGAACGTACAGACAATCTAATAATTTAGAATTAAATACAGATGACTGTGACATGTCTCGAGAGCCCGCATGAAGCAGAAAAGGCTTAGCAGCCGAGTTCAGATTAAGAGCAATAATGTCTAAATTAAATTCAGATTCAGATTGAATGATAGGAGTTTATTTAAAGACTATTCTTTTTTATTAATTTTATAATTAGGAAATGAATTAAGATAAATCATTACTTGTTTCCTATTAATAATCTCTATTTTAATTAATATTTTGTGTATCTCCTCGCCGCTTCCAAAATAAAATATATATTAACTCAATCTAATATTTTGAATTTTGTATAAATAAAATGAAAATAGACATATCCATATTAATTGTATAAGTCATCGTCGTCCCCGACGGCGGAGAAAGCTGCAACGAATGGGTCAGATCCCACGCCAGTTGCTGTCTCCGAGCGGTCAGCGAAGGGTTCCGACGAGAGATTTCGGCGAGGGTTCAGGTGAGGATTTCGGCGAATCAGTGTGGCTGAGAGAAGTGGTGTGCGGCTTAGGGCAATCATTTGTCTGCGGAAAAAAAAATTCTGAAATATTTATGTTTTGCTTTTAAGAATCCCCTTAAATTAGTAAATTAAAATCATTTCTGATAATATAGTAATTTGATGCTAATATCATCAAATTAATTAAAGCAGTTCAATTAATTTCATTTTTTTAATTAATTAATTTTAATTTTAACCTATAACTAAGATAAGATATAAATATTAAAAAAAATTGAAGCTAACAATTTTAAAAGGGCGTTGTTAAAGGCAAACCAGAATTGGCTATTGGCAAACCAATTTCTATGAGTTATTACGCGCCTTTTGAAAATACACTTTGTATATGCATTTTTAGAAAAAGTGTTCAACACGAAAATTGTAGATCTAGTCGAGATTTACAACTTTCGTGTTGAACACTTTTCCTAAAAATGCATGTACAAGACGTATTTTCTTGTTATTTTCAAAAATTCACTATAGCTACGATCATGGCGACAATACGCCTTGTGCGCGCATTTTTAGGAAAGGTGTTCAACACGAAAGTTGTAGATCTCGACGAGATCTACAATTTTCGTGTTGAACACTTTTCCTAAAAATGCATGTACAAAGAGTATTTTCAAAAGGCGCGTTATAACTCATATAAACTGGTTTGCCAATAGCCAATTCTGGTTTGCCTTTAACAACGCCCTTTTAAAATAAACTGGATAAATATAAACAAAGAATAGAAGAAAAAAGAAGTACGTCATGATATAAAATTTTACAACAATTAAATACATTGCCTAAAAAAATAAAATTATTATTAAAAATTTAATATAATATATATAGACAACAAAAATATTTTAAACATAAGTAGATCGCACGTTGATCATGAGTCCCAGATTATTTGGCGTGTTGTTCTGTAAAAAATGACGAAAAAGAAGGTCAGCCCATACAACACCACATACCCAATGTGGTTCACGTTGTCCAGTGGTGGTAATTGATCACTGTCTTTAATTCGTCGATCAGTCGTAATCGACGGCTGAATCTTCCCATGCGGCTCCTCAATGTCGACCTGAAGAACTTTGGCATGTCATGCACCGCACGCTTTGCTCTCTTGGAGACAAGGGCGTTGTAGCGAGCATTCTCCGGCATCCTCGTGCACGAGTAGAATGACATGGATGTCAGAATGGTGCCTAACATGAGGATCATGAAGCCTTGCATTGTGAAGACGCTGCGACACTTGGTGATTAAGGAAATGCAGAATAGGTCGTAGCCGTCAGTGAAGAATCCTATGTCGGCGACGATGATGTCGATGAAGTGGTAGAGTTAGGTCTTGGCGTCGTCAAGGGCGTTCAAAACCCAGAGTTCTTGCTTGCCCATGCAGGTTGCCTTTTTTCCTTGCTCCTCCCTCACTATTTTTTTTCAATATCGGATGGGTTGCGAATATAGATTTGTTGGGCTGCAAATATCGATCAGAGAGAATAAAACAGAAGAGGATACTTTCTTTAGAATGCAAGTTTAGTGCTTATAGTCATTTAATTAACCTATTACAATAACAATTTTACTTAATCACATGACAAATATATATAAGCAGAGAACCTGATTATAATTTAACAACTAAATCCATAAGAATTCAGAAATTGTAAAATATCTTATGCAGGGCAAAGTTATATCTCATACTTGTTAATGAAAAGTTGGCATCATTTTGAATTAGAATCAATTCTTGGCTTCTCATCCCTCATTGAAGGAAACTCTCATAGAAGTCTTTAGTTCTAAAACTTATGTTTCATTGCCCCCCTTTTATAGTTTTATACCTTCATGCTCTTTTGTTTGATGATATTGATCAATTATATCGACCGCAACCTTGTTTATGTGGTCAATCATATAGTTTATTAACGAATTAATTTTATTTTTGCTTGTGTTTTTTCTTGTAAACTCTGCTCAATAAGGTCATGCTCGGTTCACATATAGTTTATTGTTCAACATCGTTTAAAATGTGTTAAGCGCGGGTCATCGCAAAGCCAATGAAACATAATTATTGAAGATCGGGCTAGTTCCTTAAAGTCACGCGATATTGGGAATGCATGACAATGAATCAACTCCAATGGATGGAGTTAAGAATGACATGCATTTTTTAAAATGATCACGGTATGTCTACATGCATTACTCATCGTTGTTGCTCCGGTTATTATTCCTACAACTTGTATCTACATTATTTAATATTGACACAATGGATTATTTGTGTGCTTGTATCTACTCTCACCACCTCCCTCTCTCATTTGATAGCGGTGACTTTGTCGCCACTTGTGGAGATATTCAAGGGATGCTCTTTTCTTGGAGGAGCAACAATCGGCATTCCTCCTTTTCGGGGAGGATTTTAACCTATATCCCCTTGGAGCACCAGTGGGAACAAAATAATATCTCCATCTCATATTATATGGGGCGGTGTTTCTATTTTGCTACATGGGGAACACTATTTCGACAAGTGTGAATGAGATATTGTTGTGGTTCAGCCCCTAAAGAGAAAGCAGATCAGGAGATGGAAGCTATCGTCGGGCGGTAACCCTACTACTGGCGGTAGCATATCGACTTGTAGTCTGCAACATGTCGGGCTTAACTGTGTGCATGTTGATGAAAAATGGTCCATATTCTCGTCGAGACAGGTTTCTGATATCTGCGATGTACAACCCTGTATTCGCCGAGTGGGCTCTCAGGACCCAAGGGGTCTTTTAAGACATTATTTCCCAGCACGGTCCAGGGCAGGGAGAGAGGGGGTGAGCAATGGAGGCGGAGGCCTCCCGCTCGCCCAGCTCATGTAGGAGGCGATCGGTGGAGGCGGGAGCCTCCCGCTCGCCCAACCAGCAGGGGAGCGAGAGGAGAAGGCCGCTGGCCCCCTCTCGCCTCCGCCCCAGCATGGGGGGAGAGGAGGAGGCCGCCGGCCCCCTCTCGCCCCCGCCCCAGCAGGGGGGCGAGAGGAGGAGACCGCTGGCCCCCTCTCGCCCCCGCCCCAGCAGGGGGGCGAGAGGAGGAGGCCGCTGGCCCCCTCTCGCCCCCGCCCCAGCAGGGGGGCGAGAGGAGGAGGCCGCTGGCCCCCTCTCGCCCCCTCTCTCCCCCTCCCCAACAGGGGGCGCGAGGAGGAGGTCGTTGGCCCCCTCTCGCCCCCGTCCCAGCAAGGGGGGGCGAGAGGAGAGGGTGGCCTGCCCTCTCTCGCCCAGCCCCGAGGAGAGGGGGCGGTCTGCGTTTAGCGTCTCAGAATGATGGGATTTGGCTGTTGGCAGGCCAAATCCGGGGGTATTTTCATAATCTCACAGGCCAGAATTTGGCTATCGGCAGACCAAGTCCAGAAATCTATAAATAGGACCAAGTAGGCACCATTTGGAGGGACTTCTCTTTTGGCTATCTCTCTCCCCAAGTCTCTTTAGTGGGTGAGGAGAACCTCCAAAGGTGCCCAAGCTTACCATTGGCTTGGGAGGGGAAGTTGTAACATCCCGACTTCGAAAAAGGGGTCTAGCCGGTTCAGTTGAACCCTTGGAGGAATCTAGGCCGGGTCATCAGGCAATCACGACCTGACCTTCACCACATAGAGGTGGTCATTTAGAGAATTGACTGTTTTGGGTAGCATCGTGCTTCGCCACGACGTCAAAGCTGTTTATTGAACATACGTACTCCGAATCGACTTCCGTCAGTTACGTTAGACTCGTATAGTTGACACGAGTGCAACGGAACTCGTTTCGTTTCAATCAGAGGTCATTTAGTGAAAGTGACCGTTTTGAGTATCGCAGCGCGTCACGACGACGCAGTTTTAGAATATGGAGCATACGTGCTCCGAATCGACTTCCGTCAGTTACGTTAGACTCGTATAGTTGACACGAGTGCAACGGAACTCGTTTCGTTTCAATCAGAGGTCATTTGGTGAAAGTGACCGTTTTGAGTATCGCAGCGCGTCACGACGACACAGTTTTAGAATATGGAGCATACGTGCTCCGAACCAACTTCCGTCAGTTACGTTAGACTCGTATGGTCAATATGAGTGCAACGGAATTCGTTTCGTTCCGATCCGAGGTCGTTTGGAGAAAATGACTATTTTGAGTAATACCGAGCGCCGCAACGACGCCATTTTAGAATATTGGGTAAACAAGCCCCAATTTCACCCTAGTCAGTTGCAACAGACTCGCGTGATCAATTCTAGCACAATGCAATTCGTTTCGTTCAAATTCGATGAGATTTGCGAAAGGTGGCCGAAATAATCTATTTTGAGTTGCGTACTGGTTTGAGCGAGTAATTATGAATAACGGACTCGGAATCAACTTCAAATAATTTCGTTAACTTCGTATGATTGGTACGAACACAACGACACCCTTTGCGCATCATTTTTCGCGAGCACTTTGCATGCTTTGATATATATAAACGTGTGTAAATATGTGTGTGTGTGTAATGGTATATATATATATATATATACATATACATATATAAGCTTATATATATAAAAAAAAAACACATGAGTGAGAGGCCCTGTTCCAAAACCAGCTTCAGCGATGAAACCAGGGCGGAGAAACCGTGGGCGAAAGGCGAGCTCGTGGGGGCAGGGGATTGGAGCTCGTCGGCTATGAAAGGGCAGACCGCAGTGCGTCCTGGTGGCGCACTCCTCGATCGTTCTTCTCCTCTTCCAAGGGCGATGGTGGACGGTAAGAACGCCCTCCTCTCTCCCTCTTCCTCCTCTTCGAAGCTCTGTCCTGGCAGAGGGATTCACGGCAAGGTATGGCAAGAAAACATGTTCTCCCTCCATCTCCTCCTTCTCGCTTACTTATCCTGGCCGATTAGGGTTATGCCCAGTTGTTTTCTTTCTCTGGTTTTGGTTTCAAAAAAAAGGGACCTGGATCCATTTTTCCCTTGGTTTAGTTGCTATTTTCCTGATGCTTTACTACCTCTTATTTATGCTGGAATGCTTACTCCTTGTCCTGATGCTATCGGGTTATGCTGGGGGTTTCACCTCCCTGTTTGTTTGGAATTTCCTAAGTTCTATGCTGAAATTATTTCTTTCTTGGATATCCTGATGTTGCCCCGGCTGAATTGCTAGGGTGCTATGCAAAGTTTTCTTCTGAGACCCCTCTCCCCTAGTATACTTGCTATGTTTGATTAATTAGTAGTCTCAAAATAAATTTGTAAATCAAGGGGGCTGCCCTTGGGGTTCTCTCTCAGGGGGCTGTTTGCACATAATTTCTTGTGGGGTTTCCTATTTCGGCTGCTGCTGTCTTTATCTGGGGGCTGTTTTCATACTATCATGTTAGGGGGCTGCCTTGTGAGCTGATGTTGGGGGCTGCTCCTTGTTGAATTGGGGGCTGCCTTGTGAGCTGATGTTGGGGGCTGCTCCTTGATAGTAGGGGGCTGCCTTGTGAGCTGATGTTGGGGGCTGCTCCTTGTTGGTAGGGGGCTGCCTTGTGAGCTGATGTTGGGGGCTGCTCCTTGTTGAATTGGGGGCTGCCTTGTGAGCTGATGTTGGGGGCTGCTCCTTGTTGAATTGGGGGCTGCCTTGTGAGCTGATGTTGGGGGCTGCTCCTTGATAGTAGGGGGCTGCCTTGTGAGCCGATGTTGGGGGCTGCTCCTTGTTGAATTGGGGGCTGCCTTGTGAGCTGATGTTGGGGGCTGCTCCTTGATAGTAGGGGGCTGCCTTGTGAGCTGATGTTGGGGGCTGCTCCTTGTTGAATTGGGGGCTGCCTTGTGAGCTGATGTTGGGGGCTGCTCCTTGATAGTAGGGGGCTGCCTTGTGAGCTGATGTTGGGGGCTGCTCCTTGTTGGTAGGGGGCTGCCTTGTGAGCTGATGTTGGGGGCTGCTCCTTGTTGAATTGGGGGCTGCCTTGTGAGCTGATGTTGGGGGCTGCTCCTTGTTGAATTGGGGGCTGCCTTGTGAGCTGATGTTGGGGGCTGCTCCTTGATAGTAGGGGGCTGCCTTGTGAGCTGATGTTGGGGGCTGCTCCTTGTTGAATTGGGGGCTGCCTTGTGAGCTGATGTTGGTGGCTGCTCCTTGTTAGTAGGGGGCTGCCTTGTGAGCTGATGTTGGGGGCTGCTCCTTGTTGAATTGGGGTCTGCCTTGTGAGCTGATGTTGGGGGCTGCTCCTTGTTAGTAGGGGGCTGTCTTGTGAGCTGTTATTGGGGGCTGCTTACTTTCCTGTTGTGTTAATAAGGGGGTTGCCCTTCATAGCTCACGATAAGGTATGGTAGCTTCACTCTCTCTTCCTCCTCCTCCTACCTCAATTCTCCCTCCCATGGCAGGAATCTGCCACTTATTAGTTTTCCTTGTCGTTTCGATTTGGTGAGGAATGGAGTCGTGCTACTCCGAATTGGTAGGAGATTAGGAATGCGATCACATGCCTAGGCATGAAATTTATGGGGGACTCTCACACCATAAGCATCACCCAAGAGGAACCCCTTCTCCGCCTCTTACTTGAGCCTATCTTCATCTGGTTTGGTATCCGATTGAGGGAGCTTCATCTCTTCCTCCTCCGACAAATGGTAGACTCTAAACCTTATCTAGTTTCGTCTACTCTTCATCTTATTTCTCTCTTTCACACTACTGTGCTACTTCTTGTGCCTATAAAGCTTATGGGTGTCTTGGGCTTGATTACCAAGCATTCAAGTGATTGACGGAAGTTTACATAAATACAAGCGGGTCTTATGTGGATGACTTGGGATTGATCGCCAAGCACCGAAATGATCGACGAAGGTCTACATGAATGCAATTGTGCCCTATGTGGGCAGGTTGGATTTGATTGCCAGCCGAGTTAAATTAGTGGTACCTTCCCGGATAGAGATATGCTAAGCTTATAAAGAGTTCGTCTTCTCTCCTTCTACAAAACTACGGGAATGAAATGTTACCTTCGAGAAAGTAATTCCTACGGGAATGAAATGTTGCCTTCGAGAAAGTAATTCCTACGGGAATGAAATGTTGCCTTCGAGAAAGTAATTCCTACGGGAATGAAATGTTGCCTTCGAGAAAGTAATTCCTACGGGAATGAAATGTTGCCTTCGAGAAAGTAATTCCTACGGGAATGAAATGTTGCCTTCGAGAAAGTAATTCCTACGGGAATGAAATGTTGCCTTCGAGAAAGTAATTCCTACGGGAATGAAATGTTGCCTTCGAGAAAGTAATTCCTACGGGAATGAAATGTTGCCTTCGAGAAAGTAATTCCTACGGGGAATAAGTTGTGCCTTCGGGAAATATTCCTACGGGAATATATCGTGCCTTGGGATAAAATCGGATGGCCTATGAGTTTTACTCTAAGGCAACCCGCGCGATGGATGGTCTGGGAGGGCAACCCGTGCGAAACTAATAGAACTACGTGGGTCTGAGGCCGTATGCAGGATGATACGGAGTACGTAGGCGGTGGTCGTGGGAAGACCGCCTCGGCCCAATAAAAGTCCAGATATCCCCTTCCTTATAATTGTTATATTATGTTTGTGTGATAGTAGGAGTTGGATTCTGTTTGTAGTTCTAATAACTTGTCTTTAGCACAGGTGACAGGTGCAGATGAGGGACAACACTCATGGGTGGAGAAGGCCACCGAGCAGGCTACTTCAGGTATACGTTATTAAGCCGCATCTCCTCTTGTTGTGCCCTATCTCAGGGTATACATATATGATGCAATGAAGCCTTGATGGATAGGATTCATTGCGGCGGCGAAATCAATATTACTCATACAGGTTTTGAAATTATGGTTTCTGTGATATTTAATCTTCCACTATAAATAATGTCTTCCGCTGAGGGTAACAAAGCGCACTCTTTAATAATATCTTCCGCTAAGGGTAACAAAGCGCATTCTTTAATAATATCTTCCGCTAAGGGTAACAAAGCGCACTCTTTAATAATGTCTTCCGCTAAGATACTGCTTCCTTACTCTGTTGGTGTGTAGTGAGTTTCGCTTAACACCACCCCTAGGTGTGTCTTCGGAGTGTTCCAGGAAAAAGGGTTGGAGAAGCTAGTGCCTTCACCCTTCGGAGTCGCTTCGGCGTCGTGCTAAAGGGGTGGTGTGCGATAAGATCCCCCGGTCGGACCGTCGATTTGGGAGGGGGGGTCTTACAAATGGATCAGAGCGTAACCGATCTTTCGACCTATTCATGATCACAGAAACACTTATTGCTCCGCTAATCGCTGTAGCGTGGTTCGGGACGAACCACTGCAGCGGAAGCGGTGGTGGACCTAAAAGGTAAAAGTTGGCAACAAACTTGGCATATATATGAACATTTTCACTCGAACTTATCAAATTCAGTTTTAGTCGTGCAAAATATTTTTATAACTCAGATCGACACTTAAATGTCTTTTACTACATCTGATCTCGAACAATCATCTATCTTATTTCCATAAAACACTCTCTTTAAACCCCACAAATGATCATTTCAAATTTGGAACTCTAGGTTCAAGCCTCTTTGTTTTATTGGGAGTAGATGCTCGTTTCCAAAATTTCATTTGAGGTATGTTAATCAAATGAAATTTTGTGGGTATATGGAGAATTGCTCCGGCGATTGCAAATATGAAGTATGATTTGACTTGCGATGTTTGCATTCTCAGCCAGCCGGGAAGCCTCGTTAAAAAGGGTAAGCCACTGAGGACCCGAAGGTGATGGTTACCTTTTGTTGCTTGCTTGCATTGGGAAAAGTGGCGGGTCGGTCATGCCCGTAGACCGTACGTACCGGTGCGGGAAGGTTGACGACTCTAGGCGACAGGGAGGTGTGCACCCCGGGAGCTCGGTTGTATCTTATATGCCCCGCTGGGTCCCTCCGCTGGTTGGCCAAGTTCAGTTATTGCCGGATGTCTCCTACGTCCGAGGGTACACGGGGTTGTACGCTGGGGCCTGGGTAGTGCGGTACATCCACACCCAGAAGTGGCAGGACCGGCCACTGTCACCGACGGCCACATCGGTGAGGCCCGCGGGGTTCGCTACCCTGCAAAAAGAAGCGGTCAAAATATTTCAACGTAAAGAGCAAACTGGTAAAACATTATATGTGATTACCGTGGCGGGTCAGTCGTGCCCAAGGACCGTTCATACAGGAATGGGAAGGTTGACGACTCATGAGGTACTGGGGAGTGTGTGAACCCCGGGAGATTATTTTCCCGCAGGGTCCCTCCGCTGGATAGCCGAATTTTGTAATTGACGGATGTTGCTCACATCCAGGAGTACACTGGGTTGTACATTAGGGCCTGGGTAGTGCGGTACGTCCACACCCAGAAGTGGCAGGACCGGCCACTGTCACCGACGGCCACATCGGTGAGGCCCGCGGGGGTCGCAACCCTGCTGGAAGGAAAGCGGTCAAACTGTTTCAACATTGTGTGTTGTGATTGAGTCATGAGTACTCATATTACATATTTGCATATGCATCATTTGCATCAAAACATTCATATCCGCATATACCATTAACATATAACCTTCGTATGGGAGTTGGTTATATGTTTATGGATTACTCTGCTTATTTACAATTTTCATCTGTCCCACCAACATATAACCTTCGTATGGAAGTCAGTCATATGTTGATAGGTGTTACAAAAGCTTATGCAAGTTAAAACTTTTATATGTTCCACTGACACGTAGCCCCGTAAGAGAATTAGCTATATGTTGATGGATTTTTACTTTCGGACACCACTCAAAAATGTTGCGTTTCAGATATGCAAACCTTGGAAGATGTTAAGTTGCCTCCACTTCCAGTTGAGCTCGGCTCCTTGGAAGGTGTTGAATTGCCTCCACTTCCAGTTGAGCTCGGCTCCTGGAAGGTGATTGAGTGCCTTCGTCTCCCGTTAAGCTCGGTTCACGGGAGGGGTATCAAGTGATGAAGGGTTTCTTGTTTCTCACGATTAGATCAATTTGAATCGTTCAAGCTACCCCGTAGTTCACGTAAGCTACTTGTATAGTACACGGCGGGAGCCGTCTACATAGCTCGTTAGGTAAAACCAAACCTAGAGACCCTTAAAATTTGGGATCATTCGACACCTCTAGTGGTCTGCAATACGTCCTGTTTTGAATCTCCATGACCCACTCGTATTTTCGGGGACGAAAATTTTCTTTGTTTTATTGGATTGTAACATCCCGACTTCGAAAAAGGGGTCTAGCCGGTTCAGTTGAACCCTTGGAGGAATCTAGGCCGGGTCATCAGGCAATCACGACCTGACCTTCACCACATAGAGGTGGTCATTTAGAGAATTGACTGTTTTGGGTAGCATCGTGCTTCGCCACGACGTCAAAGCTGTTTATTGAACATACGTACTCCGAATCGACTTCCGTCAGTTACGTTAGACTCGTATAGTTGACACGAGTGCAACGGAACTCGTTTCGTTTCAATCAGAGGTCATTTAGTGAAAGTGACCGTTTTGAGTATCGCAGCGCGTCACGACGACGCAGTTTTAGAATATGGAGCATACGTGCTCCGAATCGACTTCCGTCAGTTACGTTAGACTCGTATAGTTGACACGAGTGCAACGGAACTCGTTTCGTTTCAATCAGAGGTCATTTGGTGAAAGTGACCGTTTTGAGTATCGCAGCGCGTCACGACGACACAGTTTTAGAATATGGAGCATACGTGCTCCGAACCAACTTCCGTCAGTTACGTTAGACTCGTATGGTCAATATGAGTGCAACGGAATTCGTTTCGTTCCGATCCGAGGTCGTTTGGAGAAAATGACTATTTTGAGTAATACCGAGCGCCGCAACGACGCCATTTTAGAATATTGGGTAAACAAGCCCCAATTTCACCCTAGTCAGTTGCAACAGACTCGCGTGATCAATTCTAGCACAATGCAATTCGTTTCGTTCAAATTCGATGAGATTTGCGAAAGGTGGCCGAAATAATCTATTTTGAGTTGCGTACTGGTTTGAGCGAGTAATTATGAATAACGGACTCGGAATCAACTTCAAATAATTTCGTTAACTTCGTATGATTGGTACGAACACAACGACACCCTTTGCGCATCATTTTTCGCGAGCACTTTGCATGCTTTGATATATATAAACGTGTGTAAATATGTGTGTGTGTGTAATGGTATATATATATACATATACATATATAAGCTTATATATATAAAAAAAAAACACATGAGTGAGAGGCCCTGTTCCAAAACCAGCTTCAGCGATGAAACCAGGGCGGAGAAACCGTGGGCGAAAGGCGAGCTCGTGGGGGCAGGGGATTGGAGCTCGTCGGCTATGAAAGGGCAGACCGCAGTGCGTCCTGGTGGCGCACTCCTCGATCGTTCTTCTCCTCTTCCAAGGGCGATGGTGGACGGTAAGAACGCCCTCCTCTCTCCCTCTTCCTCCTCTTCGAAGCTCTGTCCTGGCAGAGGGATTCACGGCAAGGTATGGCAAGAAAACATGTTCTCCCTCCATCTCCTCCTTCTCGCTTACTTATCCTGGCCGATTAGGGTTATGCCCAGTTGTTTTCTTTCTCTGGTTTTGGTTTCAAAAAAAAGGGACCTGGATCCATTTTTCCCTTGGTTTAGTTGCTATTTTCCTGATGCTTTACTACCTCTTATTTATGCTGGAATGCTTACTCCTTGTCCTGATGCTATCGGGTTATGCTGGGGGTTTCACCTCCCTGTTTGTTTGGAATTTCCTAAGTTCTATGCTGAAATTATTTCTTTCTTGGATATCCTGATGTTGCCCCGGCTGAATTGCTAGGGTGTTATGCAAAGTTTTCTTCTGAGACCCCTCTCCCCTAGTATACTTGCTATGTTTGATTAATTAGTAGTCTCAAAATAAATTTGTAAATCAAGGGGGCTGCCCTTGGGGTTCTCTCTCAGGGGGCTGTTTGCACATAATTTCTTGTGGGGTTTCCTATTTCGGCTGCTGCTGTCTTTATCTGGGGGCTGTTTTCATACTATCATGTTAGGGGGCTGCCTTGTGAGCTGATGTTGGGGGCTGCTCCTTGTTGAATTGGGGGCTGCCTTGTGAGCTGATGTTGGGGGCTGCTCCTTGATAGTAGGGGGCTGCCTTGTGAGCTGATGTTGGGGGCTGCTCCTTGTTGGTAGGGGGCTGCCTTGTGAGCTGATGTTGGGGGCTGCTCCTTGTTGAATTGGGGGCTGCCTTGTGAGCTGATGTTGGGGGCTGCTCCTTGTTGAATTGGGGGCTGCCTTGTGAGCTGATGTTGGGGGCTGCTCCTTGATAGTAGGGGGCTGCCTTGTGAGCCGATGTTGGGGGCTGCTCCTTGTTGAATTGGGGGCTGCCTTGTGAGCTGATGTTGGGGGCTGCTCCTTGATAGTAGGGGGCTGCCTTGTGAGCTGATGTTGGGGGCTGCTCCTTGTTGAATTGGGGGCTGCCTTGTGAGCTGATGTTGGGGGCTGCTCCTTGATAGTAGGGGGCTGCCTTGTGAGCTGATGTTGGGGGCTGCTCCTTGTTGGTAGGGGGCTGCCTTGTGAGCTGATGTTGGGGGCTGCTCCTTGTTGAATTGGGGGCTGCCTTGTGAGCTGATGTTGGGGGCTGCTCCTTGTTGAATTGGGGGCTGCCTTGTGAGCTGATGTTGGGGGCTGCTCCTTGATAGTAGGGGGCTGCCTTGTGAGCTGATGTTGGGGGCTGCTCCTTGTTGAATTGGGGGCTGCCTTGTGAGCTGATGTTGGGGGCTGCTCCTTGTTAGTAGGGGGCTGCCTTGTGAGCTGATGTTGGGGGCTGCTCCTTGTTGAATTGGGGTCTGCCTTGTGAGCTGATGTTGGGGGCTGCTCCTTGTTAGTAGGGGGCTGTCTTGTGAGCTGTTATTGGGGGCTGCTTACTTTCCTGTTGTGTTAATAAGGGGGTTGCCCTTCATAGCTCACGATAAGGTATGGTAGCTTCACTCTCTCTTCCTCCTCCTCCTACCTCAATTCTCCCTCCCATGGCAGGAATCTGCCACTTATTAGTTTTCCTTGTCGTTTCGATTTGGTGAGGAATGGAGTCGTGCTACTCCGAATTGGTAGGAGATTAGGAATGCGATCACATGCCTAGGCATGAAATTTATGGGGGACTCTCACACCATAAGCATCACCCAAGAGGAACCCCTTCTCCGCCTCTTACTTGAGCCTATCTTCATCTGGTTTGGTATCCGATTGAGGGAGCTTCATCTCTTCCTCCTCCGACAAATGGTAGACTCTAAACCTTATCTAGTTTCGTCTACTCTTCATCTTATTTCTCTCTTTCACACTACTGTGCTACTTCTTGTGCCTATAAAGCTTATGGGTGTCTTGGGCTTGATTACCAAGCATTCAAGTGATTGACGGAAGTTTACATAAATACAAGCGGGTCTTATGTGGATGACTTGGGATTGATCGCCAAGCACCGAAATGATCGACGAAGGTCTACATGAATGCAATTGTGCCCTATGTGGGCAGGTTGGATTTGATTGCCAGCCGAGTTAAATTAGTGGTACCTTCCCGGATAGAGATATGCTAAGCTTATAAAGAGTTCGTCTTCTCTCCTTCTACAAAACTACGGGAATGAAATGTTACCTTCGAGAAAGTAATTCCTACGGGAATGAAATGTTGCCTTCGAGAAAGTAATTCCTACGGGAATGAAATGTTGCCTTCGAGAAAGTAATTCCTACGGGAATGAAATGTTGCCTTCGAGAAAGTAATTCCTACGGGAATGAAATGTTGCCTTCGAGAAAGTAATTCCTACGGGAATGAAATGTTGCCTTCGAGAAAGTAATTCCTACGGGAATGAAATGTTGCCTTCGAGAAAGTAATTCCTACGGGAATGAAATGTTGCCTTCGAGAAAGTAATTCCTACGGGAATGAAATGTTGCCTTCGAGAAAGTAATTCCTACGGGAATGAAATGTTGCCTTCGAGAAAGTAATTCCTACGGGGAATAAGTTGTGCCTTCGGGAAATATTCCTACGGGAATATATCGTGCCTTGGGATAAAATCGGATGGCCTATGAGTTTTACTCTAAGGCAACCCGCGCGATGGATGGTCTGGGAGGGCAACCCGTGCGAAACTAATAGAACTACGTGGGTCTGAGGCCGTATGCAGGATGATACGGAGTACGTAGGCGGTGGTCGTGGGAAGACCGCCTCGGCCCAATAAAAGTCCAGATATCCCCTTCCTTATAATTGTTATATTATGTTTGTGTGATAGTAGGAGTTGGATTCTGTTTGTAGTTCTAATAACTTGTCTTTAGCACAGGTGACAGGTGCAGATGAGGGACAACACTCATGGGTGGAGAAGGCCACCGAGCAGGCTACTTCAGGTATACGTTATTAAGACGCATCTCCTCTTGTTGTGCCCTATCTCAGGGTATACATATATGATGCAATGAAGCCTTGATGGATAGGATTCATTGCGGCGGCGAAATCAATATTACTCATACAGGTTTTGAAATTATGGTTTCTGTGATATTTAATCTTCCACTATAAATAATGTCTTCCGCTGAGGGTAACAAAGCGCACTCTTTAATAATATCTTCCGCTAAGGGTAACAAAGCGCATTCTTTAATAATATCTTCCGCTAAGGGTAACAAAGCGCACTCTTTAATATTGTCTTCCGCTAAGATACTGCTTCCTTACTCTGTTGGTGTGTAGTGAGTTTCGCTTAACACCACCCCTAGGTGTGTCTTCGGAGTGTTCCAGGAAAAAGGGTTGGAGAAGCTAGTGCCTTCACCCTTCGGAGTCGCTTCAGCGTCGTGCTAAAGGGGTGGCGTGCGATAAGATCCCCCGGTCGGACCGTCGATTTGGGAGGGGGGGTCTTACAGAAGTGCTCTAAGATCTTCCGGGTGTGTGGTGGGACTTCCTCGCTAAGGCCTTGGTCTCATTTCTAGTTCCTTAGCCTCTTAGCCTAGAGGTCTCCCTTGGGAGAAGTAAGTGTGAGGTCACCCCCCAACTTGTTGAGGGCCCGAACTCCACAGATACCAAGTTATGGGTTTCAACATTATGGTGCGGTGAGCGTGGAGAGTGACCAGCATGGAAAATCTCAAGCTGAGCTCCATGGCTGGAGATGGAGGAGAGAGATCTGACCTAGGCCACTCGCAACCACTCGCGAGTGGGGTGACGATATGAATGTTTGAAGATTTCAAGCAAGAGGCCCTGCAGACCTTGCATCTCGCATTCGCCTCCAGAAGCGAGTTCGAGACACCCGCGGTCCTAGTGGTGGCGTCCCAGCTATTAGGCGGGAACACACCAGGCCAGCGACCCGGGAAGGAGGCGGTGGCTGAGTGAAATGGGCGAGATCTGCCCGGGCGACAGATTCCCCAGCCCGGCAAGTGCTGAGTGTGTGAGTAGACTCCACGAGATCATACCACTCGCCAAATGGGAGAGGGAAATCCTTTTTGTGAGATGTAAGGCTGCTTTGCTCAGGTTTGTTTTTTGAACTTTGTTTTTATTTTATGAACGGCTGGTGTCAACTTACAAGGTGATGATGCTTAGAATGTGAAAAAGAATAGCCCCGAGCAGACCCGCTGACCAGGCTCTCACCTAGCTGGCAGGGCCGTAGGCTCACTCGGTGGCAGGTTTCAAAGGTAGTTAGCCACGAGCAGACCTGCTGACCAGGCTCTCACCTAGCTGGCATGGCTGTAGGCTCACTCGGTGGCAGGTTTCAAAAGCAGTTAGCCCTGAGCAGACCCACTGACCAGGCTCTCACCTAGCTGGCAGGGTCGTAGGCTCACTCGGTGGCAGGTTTCAAAGGCAGTTAGCCCCGAGCAGATCCGCTAACCAAGCTCTTCCTAGCTGGCAGGTTCGTAGGCTCACTCGGTGGCAGGTTTCAAAGGCAGTTAGCCCCGAGCAGACCCACTGACTAGCCTCTCACCTAGCTAGCAGGGTCGTAGGCTCACTCGGTGATAGGTTTCAAAGACAGTTAGCCCCGAGCATACCCGCTGACCAGGCTCTCACCTAGCTGGCAGGGTCGTAGGCTCACTCGGTGGCAGGTTTCAAAGGCAGTTAGCCCCGAGCAGACCCACTGACCAGGCTCTCACCTAGCTGGCAGGGCCGTAGGCTCACTCGGTGGCAGGTTTCAAAGGCAGTTAGCCCCGAGCAGACCCGCTGACCAGGCTCTCACCTAGCTGGCAGGGCCGTAGGCTCACTCGGTGGCAGGTTTCAAAGGCAGTTAGCCCCTAGCAGACCCGCTGACCAGACTCTCACCTAGCTGGCAGGGCTGTAGGCTCACTCGGTGGCAGGTTTCAAAGGCAGTTAGCCCCGAGCAGACCCGCTCACCAGGCTCTCACCTAGGTGGCAGGGTCGTAGGCTCACTCGGTGGCAGGTTTCAAAGGCAGTTAGCCCCGAGCAGACCCGCTGACCAGGCTCTCACCTAGCTGGCAGGGTAGTAGGCTCACTCGGTGGCAGGTTTCAAAGGCAGTTAGCCCCGAGCAGACCCGCTGACCAGGCTCTCACCTAGCTGGCAGGGCCGTAGGCTCACTCGGTGGCAGGTTTCAAAGGTAGTTAGCCCCGAGCAGACCCGCTAGCCGGGCTCTCACTAGCTGGCAGGGTAGGATGACCTCTCGGGGAGGTTAAGTGGGTTTTCCACCGAGATGGCTCCGCTAGCCGGGCTCTCACTAGCCGGCAGGGTGGGATGACCTCTAAGGGAGGTTAAGTGGTATTTCCCCCGAGATGGCTCCGCTAGCCGGGCTCTCACTAGCCGGCAGGGCAGGATGACCTATCGGGGAGGTTAAGTGGTTTTTCCACCCGAGATGGCTCCGCTAGCCGAGCTCTCACTAGCCGGTAGGTTAGGATGACCTCTCGGGGAGGTTAAGTGGTTTTTCCCCCCGAGATGACTCCGATAGCCGGGCTCTCACTAGCCGGCAGGGCAGGATGGCCTCTCAGGGAGGCTAGGTCGTTTTTCCCCTGAGATGGCTCCGCTAGTCAGGCTCTCACTAGCCGGCAGGGCAGGATGACCTCTTGGGGAGGCTAAGTGGTTATTCCCCCAAGATGACTCCGCTAGCCGGGCTCTCACTAGCCGGCAGGGCAGGATGACCTCTCGGGGAGGTTAAGTGTTTTTCCCCCGAGATGGCTCCGCTAGCCGGGCTCTCACTAGCCAGCAGGGCAGGATTGGCCTCCCTGGGAGGCTTAAGTAAATTTTTCCCACCGAGACGATGTGGGGTTTTCTCGATTTCACTCAGCGCCACTCGCCGAATATGCAGGGTTGGACTTTTCTTTTCGAGTGTGTACCCCGCTCTAAAAGAGCGGGGATTGTGTACAACCCTGTATTCGCCGAGTGGGCTCCCGGGACCCAAGTGGTCTTGTAAGATATTATTCCTAGCACGGTCCTGGGCAGGGAGAGAGGGGGGAGCAATGGAGGCGGAGACCTCCCGCTCGCCCAGCTCATTTAGGAGGCGATCGGTGGAGGCGGGAGCCTCCCGCTCGCCCAACCAACAGGGGGGCGAGAGGAGAAGGCCGCTGGCCCCCTCTCGCTCCCACCCCAGCAGGGGGGCAGAGGAGTAGGCCGCTGGCCCCCTCTCGCCCCCGCCCCAGCAGGGGGGAGAGAGGAGGAGGCCGCTGGCCCCCTCTCGCCCCCACCCCAGCAAGGGGCGAGAGGAGGAGGCCGCTGGCCCCCTCTCGCCCCCGCCCCAGCAAGGGAGGCGAGAGGAGGAGGTCGCTGGCCCCCTCTCGCCCCCGCCCCAGCAGGGGGGCGAGACAGCAGGGGGCGAGAGGAGGAGGTCGCTGACCCCCTCTCGCCCCCGCCCCAGCAAGAGGGGCGAGAGGAGGAGGCCTCTGGCCCCCTCTGGCCCCCGCCCCAGCAAGAGGGGCGAGAGGAGGAGGCCGCTGGCCCCCTCTCGCCTCCGCCCCAGCAGGGGGCGAGAGGAGGAGATCGTTGGCCCCCTCTCGCCCCCGCCCCAGCAGGGGGGCGAGTGGAGGAGGCCGCTGGCCCCCTCTCGCCCCCGCCCCAGCAGGGGGCGAGAGGAGAAGGTCGTTGGCCCCCTCTCGCCCCCGTCCCAACAAGGGGGGCGAGAGGAGAGGGTGGCCTGCCCCCTCTCGCCCAGCCCTGAGGAGAGGGGGGTGGTCTACATTTAGCGTCTCAGAATGGCGGGATTTGGCTGTTGGTAGGCCAAATCCGGGGGTATTTTTGTAATCTCGCAGGCCAGAATGTGGCTATCGGCAGACCAAGTCTAGAAATCTATAAATAGGACCAAGTAGGCACCATTTGGAGGGACTTCTTTTTTGGCTATCTCTCTACCCAAGTCTCTTTAGTGGGTGAGGGGAGCCTCCAAAGGTGCCCAAGCTTAGCATTGGCTTGGGAGGGGAAGCGCTCTAAGATCTTCCGAGTGTGTGGTGGGACCTCCTCGCTATGCTCTTGGTCTCATTTCTAGTTCCTTAGCCTCTTAGCCTAGATCTCTCCCTTGGGAGAAGTAAGTGTGAGGTCACCCCCCAACTTGTTGAGGGCCTAAACTCCACAGAGACCAAGTTATTGGTTTCAACATGCGAGAAGATGGAGTTTTGTCGACTAGAAGGTTGGTTGCAGGTTGCTAACACCCAGTGATAGGGGTAACGCTAGCGGTAGAAGATCGTTGAGTTGAGTTTCCGATATCATCGAGAGAGTCTCCGATGTCGTCGAGACAACCCTTTTGTTGTCTAGAGTTAATGCAAGTGGTACTGATACCATCAGCGGTAGGTTATAGACCCAATTCCATCAAATCTCTTTTTTTAGTAGTCAGATTGCATTGGAACTTGTTTCAATGGCCAAGAAGAGTTCACGTTTTTGCCCTAAATAGGCAGAGACCTTGGGAAGCAAGAATTAATCCAATTTTCAGCCGTCATTTGTGTTCTATCATAGAACCGAAAAGCTCTTGTCACCATTTTTGGGGAAGGAGTTCTTGTTGCCATCAACATCAGAGGGTTGGTTCTTCAGGAGGAAGAACATGTTATCACATAGATCGGTGCCTTCGTCTTCGATGTAAGGAATTTTTGCTCTGTCTTGCCTTCGTTTACCATTGATGCTTGAGGAGAGATTTTGAGTTCTTGTGTCCTTTTTTAAGAGAAGTTATTTTTCATCGTGGCTTGTGAGAGGGGATTCAATTTGTGAATCCAAGAGGGATCTATGTTGGGCAAACCTAGAGTTTCTTATTGACGTTATTTTGATAGTGGATTGTTTGTGTGCCCCGCCCCGTATTTTTCCCCTCATTGATTTGGAGAGGGTTTTCTACATAAAATTTGGTGTTCTCTGAGCTATGTGATATTTTCTGAGGTTCTTTATTCTTCGTATGTGCCCAGTTGTGCAAGTGGGGTTATATCCCAACAAGTGGTCATATCCCAACCAGATTGTTGTTGAGTAGAGTGTTGCTGAGCCACATGATCCACCAGTTGTGGAGAGTTTTGATGTAGATCTTGAGACAGAGAATGCTGGTGCTGATGAAGGGCGTGGTGGAGAAGAAGCTGAGCAGATTCCAGATTAGGAGGAGATTCTGGAAGGAGGGGGAGCTTTGCATGTAGATATTCCACCAGTTGTGGAGGTACCCCTCAGAAGATCTGACAGAGCACTGAGGCCCAGCACCAGGTACCCACCTCAAGATTACATTTTGCTTACTGATGGTGGTGAGTCTGAGTCTTTTGAGGAGGCTTAGAGGGTTGAAGACAAAGAGTCTTGGGTAACAACTATGAAGGAGGAGTTAGACTCGCTCCAGAAGAATGAGACCTATGATCTGATCCGACTACCAAAGGGGAGAAAAGCTTTGAAGAACAAATGGGTTTTCAAGTTAAAGATTGATGAAAGTCTCTCCCGGCCTAGGTACAAGGTAAGGTTGGTAGTCAAAGGTTTCAGTCAAAGACATGGTGTGGATTTTGATGAGATATTTTCACTAATTGTAAAAATGTCTTTTATAAGATTGGTACTGGGGTTGGCCACCTCCAGGAATCTTAAAGTTGAGCAAATGGATGTCAAAACGGCATTCCTGCATGGAGATTTGGAAGAGGAGCTATACATGGAGTGTAACATCCTGACTTTTATTGGGTCACTAGACCCTAGTGGACCCAATAAAAGTAACCCAGCGGATAGAAAACGACCCAATTGTAGGATATTGTGCTAATGAACCCTAATTTGAGTCATGTCCGTTCATATAGCTTCGTATAATCAATACGAGTGCAACAAGACTCATTCTATTCCAATCCGAGGTTGTTTAGAGAAAACGATCATTTTGAGTATTGTAGCGCGTCACGACAATATCGTTGTGGTATAACGACCATACGTACTCTGAATTGACTTCCGTCAATTGTGTTAGACTTGTATAATCAATACGAGTGCAACTGAACTCGTTTCATTCCAATCCGAGGTCGTTTAGTAAAAATGATTGTTTTGAGCATCGTAGCGCGTCACGAAAAAGTTGTTGTGGTATAGCGACCATACGTACTCATAATTGACTTCCGTCAGTTGTGTTAGACTCGTATAATCAATATAAGTGCAACTGAACCATTTCATTCCAATTCGAGGTTGTTTAGTGAAAACAACCGTTTTGAGCATCGTAGCGCGTCACAACAATGTCGTTGTGGTATAACGATCATACGTACTCTGAATTGACTTCCGTCTGTTACGTTAAACTCGTATAATCAATACGAGTGCAACGGAACTCATTCCATTCCAATCCAAGGTTGTTTTGAGAAAAATGACCATTTTGAGTATCGTAGCGCGTCACGATAACGCCGTTGTGGTATAGCAACCATACGTACTCTGAATTGACTCCCGTCAGTTGCGTTAGACTCGTACATTCAATACGAGTGCAACACGACTCGTTTCATTTCAATCGGAAATCATATGAGAAATATGACAGTTTTAGGTTTTGTAGGTCGCCACGACGCAATTTTTTTAATATTAAGCGCATAAACTCACGGTCAGTCTCATTAGACTCCTAAAGTCAGTACAAGACCAACAAAGATCGTTATAATCGATTTCGACGATGGAAAGTCAAACTATGATCAAATCAAGCTTTATAGCACACTGAAAAGCGTGTGCACACCCATGATAATTTAATACCCCAACATTGACCAATCACCTGACGATTTGGACACACTTGGACTTTGACAGACATGAGGGATCCACCATAGGGTTGACTTTGGTCAAACCCTCAAAAATCTCTATTTTTGGAATTATTTTCCAAAGGGAGGCTTTATTTCCCCATCACCAAGTCATTTGGGCCCCACCTCCCATACCCCGCATAGACTCCAATAGGGCCTTGATGCAAGCACAAAGGCTAGGGACCTTTTCCCCCTCCTTCCAAAAGGAAAATCTAAACCCACCCCAAGCTAGGCCTTGGGTGGGATGGGATTCATTTTAGTCACCTAGGAGGGTGTCCCGCCACCCCTCAAAGGGTAGCCAGTTGTCCAAGCCAGCTAAACGAGGAGGAAGACCTCCTCCCCACACCCTCCCTTTAATCCCACATCAGGGAGAAGGGAGGGAGGACCTCCCTCCCTCCCTATAAAGATAGACCCACCCCTCTGCCTGGAACTCATCTCCCAAACAACCTTCCCCTGCCCCCACCATGCCTCACCGGAGAGAAGACCCACCACCCTCTCGCCACCTCCGCAACCTCCCATGGAAGCCCAACCTAGCACCACCCGAGCACCTCCACTATAGGTGGAATCCCCTTTCCTCTTCCTTCCCCATCCTCCCGACGTCCTGCATGTGCCTACGACCGCCGGAGCGCCGCTAGCACCACCCGAGCCAACCCTAGGCTCGGGTGGTGACCACACGAGGCACATCACTCCCAACACCGGTGGTGTCGCTGGGAGGTTGGTATCCCGACGGAGGACCCTTTCCCCGACGGTGGAAGTCGGCAGTGCCGCCGGAGAACGTGTCTCTGACAGCACTCGAAAGTCGTCTGATATCCACGATGAGATCGGACGGCCCAGATTTCCTTAAATCCCACTGCCTCAGCATTCACTCCCCCCCAGCAGATCGGCCCCAAATCCGCTGCGGGGACCGAAGACCACGCACGGCCCGACGCCCTCCCCTTTTCCAGAAACCCTTATCCGTAGACCACCCTTAACAGAAATTTATTGATTTTTCTGAGAGGAAAATAGGCTCCCAGGCAAAATGATTCGAACACGAAAAATGTTCCTTACCCTAAGGGTTATCTTCAATTATTTTTTGGGAATTTTCTAGGGTGATTTGATATTATTAAAGGCATTTACAAGATTTGTTTGGACAAAACAAATGCTATAAATGTCTTGGAAATTCTTGGGAAAAATTATAGACCCACAATATGTCCTCTTGGGGGTACTGTAAAATTCTTTGGATTTTATAGATTGAATTGATATTTTTAAGGGCCTAAATAAGACCACTTTGGACAAAATAAACCCCCTACAAGATTAGAAAATTTTGGGAAACTTTATAGGCTGTTAAAAGACTATTTTGAGTGTACTATCAAAATATAGGGACATTTGGAGGGAAGTGGTGTAATCACCAAACTTTCGAGTAAAATAATCGAGTTTTAAATTATTAAATTTTCTAAAAATTGGGAGAAGAGATCGTAGCACGCAATCACGTCATAATCATTGGAGGATATTACGAATAAATAGTGACCCGATAAATGAAAATGAAAAAAAAAACAAGCTCAAAGCAATGTGGGGTTCTTACAAATCATCGAGGTGCATTTTGAAGAATACTCGAACATTGGAAGTCACCACTTTTCGTAGAAATTAAGGAACTCATAATAGCGTTCCTCAAATCCGCTTAAGTCATGTTTAAAAGGTGCAATTAAAACCTATGGTCGAACTGTAATAAAGGGGCAGAATTTGGAAGAGACTCCTATGAACGGAGACAGAACAAAACTTTCCTCCTATGAACGGAGATGGAACCGAAGCCTCCTATATATGGAGTGAATGACTACTAACCTTTTTATTCTATTGCAATTTCTTTTACTCCCGTCTCGTACTGGTCCAGCTCTTTTCAATACTTCAGTTTCTTTTTAAGTACTTCAGTTTCTTTTTAAAGTACTTTAGTTTCTTTTAAGTTCTTCAGTTCTTTTCAGTACTTCAGTTTCTTTTCAATACTACTCCAGTCTCGTATTGGTTCGACTACCTCAGCTCTTTACTTCCATCCTTTCATTTAGAGCTTTTACCGTTCAGCATTCCATTTATGCAGCTTATTTATAACACTATTTTACTACGCTCAATAACGGTAATTTATCATGCCTGCATTTCTAGTCTGGGTTCTGCTCCGATGAGCGGTCGTCTCTTTCTAGTAGAGGCTTAGTTGGGGATAATCATGAGTTGAGTACCTCCTCCAGGGTTAGCCCCAAATAATGTGCCCTTACGCCCCTTGCGCCTCCCTGCCAAAAGTTGAGCAGCTGATCGAATTAGAAAGGTCGTGGCAGACCTGAAGTACGTATTTACTATTTAATTAACTGTTTGTGAAATGCTTGCTGAAAAGTGGAGGGTCGGTCACGCTCGCAGACGTTCGTATCGATGCGGAAGAGTTGACGACTCATGGCGATAGGGAGATGTGTACCGTGGGTGATCACCATTCCGTACCCGTTAATTTACCTCCACTAGTCAGCCTAAATTTCAGAATCGCCGGATGTCTCTCACATCCAATTAGTACACTGAGTTGTACGCTAGGGCCTGAGTGGTACGGTGCGACCACACTCAGAAGTGGCAGGACTGGTCACTGTCACCGACTGCCACATCAGTGAGGCCCGCGGGGTTCGCTACCCTGCTGGAAAAGAAACAGTCCAAACTGTGTCGGCACAGGATTGTGTAAGCGAGTTTGAACAACTGCAACGTGTTTGCTAATTGTGGTTACTAGTGTTAATACTATTACTAGCTGAGTTGTTTCTTTTAAATAACTAACAGTATTATTATGGCAACCTGTTGTTTACATGTTGTTAACCCTTCCTGCTTCGGCTATTTACTTACTCTTTGGGTACTTAAGCTCGTCCCAGTATGAGGATCCGGGGAGGAGATGTGTTTCCACTTAGCTCTGTGACTAACAGTTGTTTATATAACCATTCACAGGAGATGGGACAGTGTGAAGCCCTCATATCGCATGACAGCATACCGGCTTTTGAGATTGCCTGATCAGATACGATGGCCTCACCTCCCGTCTTCCGTGATGTGAGTCCCAGGGTATAGGACTATTTAAGGAATATAGGAGTTGTAGTAGTTATCCTTAGCCCACAGGGACACCCATGTTAACAGTTGACTACGACCTTTTGCTTATGTATATACGTTTGCTTGTTAGTTTTCCTTATGATTGCTCCCGCGCTATGATCTGATGTGATGTGTTGATTCTCTTACCTGACAAGGAGACCACCCAGTGCTTGAGAGGGTGGGTCATTGCCACCCGGGAAGAACTGAGTGGTCGTCTTGGGCAGTAAGACCCTCTTCCCCTGACCTGGGTTCAGTTCTGGGGGGGGGGGGGGGGGGGAGGGGGGAGGGGGGGTTAAATGGAGCAGTCCGAAGGTTTTGAAGACAAGGGAAAGTAACATTTGATTTGCCGACTCAAGAAGAGCCATAATGGGTTGAAGCAGACACCCAGGTAGTGGTACAAGAAATTTGACTCTTTTATGTTAAAGAGCAAGTTCCAGAGGACCAGGGTTGATCACTGTGTCTATATCAAGAAAACTAGGAAGATCCTTACTATTCAGCTACTGTGTGTGGATGATATGTTTATTGTCGGTGATGACAAGTCAAGCATTGATGAGCTGAATAAGGAGCTTAGCAAGTCCTTTGAGATGAAGGACTTAGGACCAACGAAGAAGATCATGAGGATGAAGATTACCAGGGACAGAAGTGTAGGTCTGTTATGATAATCTCAGGTTGAGTATGTGGAGAAAGTGCTGCAGAGGTTCATGATGGAGCAGGCCCAGCGGGTAGATAATCCATTGGGTGAACACTTCAAGCTATCAAGCTCTCAGTGTCCTGCATCTGAGAAGGAAGTGGAGGAGATGAGTCAGATCCCCTAGGCATCTGCAGTGAGAAGTCTGATGTATGTTATGGTCTGCACGAGGCCAGACATAGCCCATGCAGTGGGGGTAGTGAGCAGATACTTGGAGAACCCGGGGGAGATCCATTGGGATGCAGTGAAGTGGATACTCTGATATCTCAGAGGTACCCCCGATTTATGTTTGCAGTTTGCTAGAGGATCACCGAAGCTAGTTGGGTACTCTGATTCAGATATGTTTGGATATGTTGACTCCATGGGATCCACTTCGGGGTTTGTTGTTACTTATGCAGGGGGAGTTGTGTCATGGCAGTCATGTGGCACTGTTGACGACAAAGGTAGAATATATAGCTCTGGTGGAGGCGTCAAATGAGATCTTGTGGATGAAAAATATCATGCTTGAACTTGGACTCCAGCAAAAAGTGTTCATTGTTTTTAGTGATAGCCAGAGCACCATATTTCTAGCTAAGAATCCCGCCCACCACTCCACGAAACACTTTGATGTGAGGTATCATTGGATACAGGATGCTGTCGAGGAGAAGCTGTTGAAGGTGGAGAAAGTTCACAGGGATTAAAATTCTTCGGACATGATGACGAAGGTCATGCCGAGGGAGAAGCACGAGTTGTGATGGTTGCTGATCGACATGAAGTCCACCTGAAGAAGTCAGGTTAGTGAACTCCTCTTTATGGTATGGAGGGGGAGTTTGTTGGGTTCCATCCCCTAAAGAGAAAGCAGATCAGGAGATGGAAGCTATCGTCGTGCGGTAACCCTACCGCTGACTGTAACATATTGACTTGAAGTCTGCAGTGTGTCATCTTGACGTGTGCGTGTCGACGAGACATGGTACATATCGTCGAGACATGTTTTTGATATCGGCAAGAAGCTGGAGTTTTGTCGACTAGAAGGCTAGTTGCAGGTTGCTAACGCCCAATGATAGGGGTAACGCTGGCGGTAGCAGATCATCTAGATGAGTCTCCAATATCATCGAGATGAGTCTCTGATATCGTCGAGATGACCCTTTTGTCGGATAGAGCTAACGCGAGCAGTATTGATACATCCGGTCGTATGTGACAGACCCAGTTCCGTCAAATCTCTTATTTCAGTCGTCAGATCGCATTGGAACTTATTTCAATGGCCAATATGAGTTCGCCCGTTTGCCCTAAATATGCAGAGACCTTGGGCATCAAGAATTAGTCCAATTTGCAGTCATCATTTGTGTTCTATCAGAGAACCGAAAAGCTCCTGACGACATTTTTAGGGAAGAAGGAGTTCTTGCTGCCATCAACATCAGAGGGCTGGTTCTTCATGAGGAAGAACAAGTTTTCTCACAGATCGGTGTCTTCATCTTCGCTGTAGAAAATGTTTGCTTAGTCTTGTCTTTGTTTGCCCTTGGTGCTTGAGGAGAGATTTTGAGTTTTTGTGTCTTTTTTGAAGAGAATTTAATTTTCACCGTGGCTTGTGAGAGGAGATTCAATTCGTGAATCCAAGAGGGATCTAGGTTGGGCAAAACTTTGAGTTTCTTGTTGTAATACTTATTTTGATAGTGGATTGTTTGTGTGCCCCGTCTAGTGGTTTTTCTCTCATTGATTTAGAGAGGGTTTTCCACGTAAATCTTGGTGTTCTCTATGATGTGTGATATTTTTCTGTGGTTGTTGTGTTTTATTCTTCTTGTGTGCTCGGTTGTACAAGTGAGGTCATATCCCAATAGATATGGCATCGCCCGAGCAATGTTTTCCAAGATGTTTGGGTTTAGGGGAAATCATCATCGATGTATTGTCTCTTTTAGTGTTTTGGGTGTCAATCAATTACATCCCTTATAAGGACTTGGACTCGAATTGGCATTAGGTTAAGATTGGCCTTTGCTCGTGCCTTATTCGTGTGTTCCTTTGGGCGGCTCCTGGACCCTTCGAGCAAGCGTGGTTGGCTCGCACGGCTCATGCGGTTGGGTTGGCTTACTTGAGTCCTTTGGCCCGGCTTGACTCGGGAAGATTTAATGGGAACCCCATCAGATGCCCCTAATTTTCGTGGGTCGTGAACTGTAAAGAGACAAGCCCAAAATTTTTAACTCTCAATCGCTCTGACTTGGCGGCCGTGGACTTTGATCACTTTGCGTTATGAATTATTACTCGTTTGCGGTATGAGACATTCTATATGTTAAGCTCGGGGTGTATGTTGATCACTTTGCGTTACTAGGTGTCAGCCTTGTGGGATGAAGAACCCGTAGTTGACGTTAAGCGGTGATTTTTGCGGTATTTTCTTTTTCTAGGGATGTTCTACTATTTCGAGCTTTATACGTTGTGGTGGTTCAAAAGTGTTTTGCTCTTCACGTTCCTCGTGAATGCACGAGCATGTAGTCGCGTGTTTGTTTTGGCAATTGTCGTTTGGCGTAGTGTTGGGGGATGGTGGCTGAACGTAGCATGGAGGGGTGCTTGCCCCCCTTTGTCCGACATGTGGACTGGGGGACCGTCTTGCTTGGAATCCATAGGAGGATTCGGGGTTCATCCTCATCGCAAAGTAGGACACAAGGTCCATTTTTCTAGGAGGCGCAGAAGGACTCGAGGTTCGTTATTATGAGAAGGCGCAAAGGAATCGGGATTCGTTGTTATGAGAAGGCATAGAAGGACTCGGGGTTCGCTCTCATCAGAAGGCATAGAAGGACACAGGTTCCATTCTTATTAGAAGGCGCAGAAGGACTCAGGGTCCGATCTCATCAAAAGGTGCAGAAGGACTCGGGGTCCATTCTTATTAGAAGGCGTAGAAGGACTCGGGTCTGTTCTTATGAGAAGACGCGGAAGGACTCGGGGCCCGTTCTTATGAGAAGACGCAGAAGGACTCGATGTCCGTTCTGATTAGAAGGCACAGAAGGACTCGGGGTCCATTCTTATTAAATGACATAGAAGGATTTGTTGTCCGTTCTTCTGAGAAGACGCAAAAGGACTCGAGGTCCGTTCTTATGAGAAGGCCCAAAAGGACTCAAGGTCTGTTCTTATTAGAAAGCATAGAAGGGCTCAGAGTCCGTTCTTATGAGAAGGTGCAGAAGGGCTCAGGGTCCGTTCTTATGAGAAGGTGCATAAGGGCTTGGGGTCCGTTCTTATGAGAAGGCACATAAGGACTCGGGGTCCGTTCCTGCCAGTTTTCTACTTCCTGGGGCTTGGTCTGGTGCACATACATGAAGATGTTGAGAGAACGATCTTCGGAGTCAGTTGCTGCAATCGTTAACGCACTACCTTGTGTTGGTACCGAGGAGAGCTGTTGTGAGCGCGTTACCAGGAGAGGGCAGTTATTGTGAGTGCGCTACATGGAGAGGGCAGCTGATGTGAGAGAGCTACCCGGCGATGGCAGCTATTGTAAGCGTGCTATCCGACGAGGGAAACTGCTGTGAGCACGCTACCCAGCAAGGGCAGTTGTTGTGAGCACACTACCCAGCGAGGGCATCTAATGCGAGTGTGATACCCAGCGAGGGTAGCTGATTTGAGCGCGGTATCCGACGAGGGAAGCTGTCGTGAGTGCGCTGCCCGAAGCACACTGCCCAGCGAGGGCAACTATCATGAGCACGCTGCCCTGCGAGGGCAATTGCTGTGAGCGCACTGCCTTATGAGGGCAACTGTTGTTAGTGCACTTCCCGACAAAGGAAACTTTTGTGAGCGCGCTCCCCGGCGAAGGATGCTGCTTTGAGCGCGCTGCCCGACGAGGGTAACTGATGTGAGTGTGCTTCCTGACGAGGGCAGCTGCTGTGAGCGCGCTCCCCGGCGAGGATAACTGATATGAGTGTGCTCACCGATGAGGGTAACTACTGTGAGTGCGCTAACATACTCGAGGGCAGCTACTATGAGTGCGCTACTCGGTGAGGGCAGCTGTTGTGAGTGTGCTACCCGGTGAGGGAAGCTATTGTATGGGGAACCCAATTCCCGCTTGGTTGCGGAGGGGGAGCAGACCCTTTTCTTACCGGAGGTCATGGCCTTACTCTTCATTGATTTGTTTCCTGTGCCAGGCATGACAGATGAAGTTGAAAAACAATAATGACCAGTTATAAATGTGTGCAAGTTTGAAATTGTGGCTTATTATACCAAAATCATGAAAAGCATAAAAAGAGGTAAATTGCAGATACTGATAAAAGGGTTGCAGGTACCGCGTGTCGTAGGTGCGGGGAAGAATCTTCATGTCTTGGATGACTTTTTTAGGGTTGCCCCTCTAGCCTGTTCAGGGCTAATCGCCCTAACACTGGCATCTTTAGAAATTCCCCAAGAAGTCTTTGATGGACGTGACGCTCGATCTCCTCCCTCAGCCGAGTGCAATCTTCAATTTTGTGCCCACGTCTGCGATGGAAATCACAATAGTGTGATTGGTTGCCTATGTTCGCGGGGAGCGACCTTGGCCTTTTGAGAGCATTGTCGTTGTTGATAGCAAGAAGCACATTTGTCTTAGACGTGTTGAGGGGGGTGAAGTTCTGATGTTGTTGGTGCCCCCCCCCCCGTCTCATCGGGAGTTGTCACGATGCCCACTGTTCCTCTTGGGTGTCGGGGAAGGATCTTGCTCTTTTCTTTGTAGGCTACTGATGTGCCTCGATCGCCTTGTATATTATGATCTGAGCCTCGACTCGGTGGACGAGGTCGAGATAGCTGGGAATGTCTCCTTCATTAGTGTTGAGTAGAATCTACCTGGGCAGAGCCCTCCAAGGAAAACTCCGCGTAGGAGCTCGGGATCGACCTCGGGAATTTGTTGCGCTTCATTAGTGAAGTGACGGAATAAATCCTTAAGCAATTCACCCTCGCTCTGTCTAATCCCAGGGAGGTGTGTGGGGTCTCGGATGATCTGGCGGTTGGCGATAAACTGGTCGGTGAACAACTAGTTAATTCTACGAAGTTGTTGATTTCTCCATCCCTTAGAGAATAACACCAGGTTCGATCTTGTCCCTTCAAAGTCGTCGGGAACACCTGACACAACAGTTGAACGGGGGAGTTGTAAATCCTCATGATTGTCACAAATTGATTGATATGCTCCAAGGGATCGTCAATCACATCGTAAGTCTCGATATTCAGCATCTTGAATCCACTTGGGATGGGGTGTTCTAGAATTTGCGGAGTTAGCGGGGAGTAATGGCGAGCAGGACATTGCACTTTAGCGGTTTGATGTTCGTTGCGCTCGATCATATACCTCTTCTATCATGTTCTTCACTTCCTCGCGAGAGAGTCTCCTGTTGGTTTGAACGACAACTTCTTTTGCCGCACGGGGGTTACAGTGTGCATGCTCGGGAAGCCCATCGGGTAACGTGAGATGCGTGAAGATGTCAGCACAGAATGTTTCGTCAGTGGTGGGATCCTCGGAGTGGGCAGTGTCTCCAGGCACTGTATGATTTGGGATCAGCGATGGTCGGCCTCATGGAACGTTGGTCGGGTTGGGGGCATGAGGAGCCCCGAAGCCTCTTAGAAAAATGATCACCTCCACTGGGCTCTCCTCCACCAGGCGCATGCATTCCTCTATGGATGTTGTCGGTGCGGCTTATTCGAGAAGAGGGACATTGCTTGCAGGTGGGTTGGTCAAGGCCAGATTGGTGCATTCCTCCGGTGCTGCGCTGTTAGCAGTGCGTGCAATTCCTCTTTTCCATTATTGTTGGTTTGGGGTGCATGGACAGATCAAGCACAGTTTTCGGAGATTGTAGAGTTGGGAACCTCTTCCCACAGACGTCACTAAACTGTTGCGGGTCACTCGGTTTTCTCCTGGTATGCAGAATCAGACCGCTTTTGCTCGAGATTGAGCTGAGTGTGCAAACAGTCAAATAAAAACCAAGCAGCAATTACAACGAGACGTTTTAGTGTGGAAAACCCGGAAAGGGTGAAAAACCACGTGGTCGGATCTGTGTCGGACAAATTCCACTATTTCCTTTGCGGTTACAAGAGTTTGAGCTTCCAGGAGGATGACAGACCACCTCTCTGTTTACAAGCCTTGAAGACAAAGAAAGGAGGCAAATAGACTAAGGTTGTGTTTGGTTCGGCGTCTAGGCTCAGGCGCAGCAGGCCAAATTTGCCATTTCCCGTGAAAGCACTGTTTGGGCCAACGGTTTATGGAAAATGCTTTTAAAAAAAAGCGTTGATAGAAGAAATTTCAACCGCACTCATACCTGCTTTTCGGGCGGTCCAGATGCGAGCGGAAGGAGCGGAAGGAGGAATGTGCGGGCCGTTCTTCTTCCTTCTTCGTGTGAACTGCAATGGTGTAACCCTAACTAGAGTTCCGAAGAGAAGATGTCGGCAAAATGGCAAGCTTCAACTTGAGGTGTTCCTGCTCTCTCCCTCGCCCTGTCGATCGCCTCTCTTCCCCATCATTCTCCAAGGAGCGCCTCCAGGCTTCTTCCCTCCCTCTTCACCGGAGATGATAAATGGTAGACTAAATCCATCTCCTCTGACGAAGCTCCCCCTTCTAGCTGGCTTTGTCGGCAAAGCTCCTCACCTCTATCTCTGCAGGAATTCTCCTCCCCCACCTCCCCCTCCTCCTCCCTCCATCTCTGGAGGAATCACTGTTTGGGTGTTAAATTTTATTTTTCCGGCGAGACCTAACAATAAGAAAGGTGTTATTATTATTATTAGTATTAGTGTTACTAGTAGTATTATTATTAGTATTAGTATTATAAGTATTAGTATTAGTATTACTATTTGGAAACATTATTTTTGTTGGTTATCATATTATGAAAAATATTTTCACAAAGAACTCAAGTCTGTACCTAATCAATTTTTCTAAAATTTTGTTTTACAAACTCAATTTCATCCAAATAATTTTTTTTAACAAAATTATGTTTTCCAAAAACAGCAATTTTCTCTCACTTTCAAATCAGCAGATTTTCATCAGCAACAACCGAACCAAATGCAGTCTAAGCCCCAGAGCCTCCGCGAGAGATTTCTTCAATTCTTTTGGCGATGCTTGCAGGAGCGTCCACTGGAGCCTTGAGATGGAGCAGACTTGAGAGCGAGCTAAGCGGATTCAGATCGAAGGAGCGAGTAGAGTGTTAAGTCCTCATCGGAAAAGCTCAGAGCATGACCCCCGGGAGGTACGGGCGGCCCGGGCAAGTTGCCCAATGACGGTGGCGCCCAACGACGGTGGCGTCCGGAGGCGGTGATGTCCGGAGGCGGCAACGGTGGCGGGGTGCTGCTGGCGTGCACGGGGGTCAAGAGGTCACGTGCTCATGTGGGGATGCCCTGCGCGCATGTCGAGGCACGTGCATGCGGGGAGGTTGCATTCGTGCACTGGGAGACCACGAGGCGTGCGGCCTAGTGCGAGCACAGGGAGGCCATACGCGGCGCGCGGCCTTGCGACTCTGTGTGAGGTATCATGCACCTGCCTTGCTAAGTCCTCGCTTGAAAACCTCAGAGCTCTCTCTTGTCTCTTGATTTGCTTATCTTCAAATGAAGGCCTATGAGCCCTTTTATAGCTTTTCTGAAGGGAGATGTAGGTAATTGCATTTGGCTGGATCTGAAGTTGACGAATGACGTTACTCGGTTCTGGTCACTTAGATCATCATTTTTTCAAAAATGATGAACATGCCCTCGGGCGGCCCGGGCAAGTTACCCACTGACGGTGGTGCACGACGACGATGGCGTACAACGATGATGGCGTCGTCCAGAGGCGGCGGGGTGATGCTGGCGCGCGAGCGGCCTGGCGCGTGCGCAGGGAGGCCATACACGACGCGCGGCCTTGCGACTCCGTGTGCGGTGTCGTGCGTCTGCCTTGCTCGTGCACCCCTTTGCGAGGTTCCAGGACCCTTTGAGTGAGCGTGGTTGGTTCACGTGGCTCACTCGATCAGGTTGGCTTACTTGAGCATTTTAATCCAATTTGCCTCTGGAGGCTTTAGTGGAAACCCATCGAGTACAATCCATTTTTACCTTGACCGACATAGAACTTATAATTCACTCCCATAGGAAAGCAAAATTGGATTCACACTCAATCACCTTCAATAAATCCTTCACTAATTTGTACGAGAGGAACTTACCCAATGCAAAGGATCGGAGAATAAACATTCAAACGATCATAAGACTGGAGGAAAGAGTTGTTGCACTTGAAGTTCTCCGCGGGGCCATGGACACCTTGAATGATGCGGCGGAGAATGATCGGAGAAAGGAGTTCTTCGATTCCACGGCCCCGGATCTTCAACCGGGCCTTCAAAGCTCTTCCAATGGAAAAAATTTTCCCTCAGCCCTAGCTTCTCCCCCTTTCTTCCTCCACTTCCTCTCTCACTAGACAAAAGCGGATCAAATGAACCCCAAACCTCCCAAGCCGACTTTCAGGGTACCAAGAGGTGATCTAAGGCCTAAGATTCAGATATACGGCTTAGATCAGAACTTTAAAATGCGATTTCACACTAGCAGCAAGATCTTGCGTTCGATGCAAGATCTTGTGTGAAGGCATACAATCACAAACCTAACACTAGTTTTATGCCCTTTTAACATGTGCAGGAATGCACGGTCATGTGATACACATCCCACATTCGCACGTGAAGGAAATTTCACATTTTCTACTCGTGTTCAACTCAATGAACTCTCAACCCACGTTTCATTCATATACATGTAATTCGAAGGGTCTTAGAGATAAAATTGGGACGCCAACCGTAGCATAATCCTTCTCTTCTTAAACATTAACTTTTAATAATAAACAAAATCACGTTGCTCTTTTATTGTAACAACCCTAAAATTAAATTAAATAGATATAAAACATTTCTATCCGCACCCCAGCCTCCCCCCTTTTATTTCCCAGCCGAGCAGCCCCCGATTTAATCTCTCGTCTCGCTAAATCTTGCAGTCGCTCGACTAGGGCTCCCGCTCCCCTCTGTTTTCCCGCAAGCCACAATCAGCGACTCCCGCTCGTCTCCCTACTCGTCGACGCCTCTTGCCGCTCCCGTGCGCTGCCATTCTGCCTGTCGTCGATGCCTCCTCCTATTTTGGTCGACGAATCCCTTCTCCTGTGCCTCCTGTGCCTCCTGCTAGCCGCCGCCGCTCGCCGCCTCCTGCTCCGGTAACTGACGCCCCTCCTGCTCTTGTCGTGGCCGGCGACTCCTCCTGCCATGGCCGACAGCGCCTCTTCTCCTCCTCAGTCTCTTACCAGCAGCCCTTCTCCCCCTTTCTCATGGCCGACGGGAGCTCTTCCTCTGTCCGATCTCCAGCAGTCAGCATCACCCATCCTTCTCCCTTAGCAGGCTGTGGCAACCTTCCTCCATGGGCCGGAAGCCCTAGTTCCTCCTCTTCTTCCTCGTCTAGACCGGGCTTTGCGAGATGGACATCTAGGGTTTTTCTTCCCTCGCCTCCTTGAGGCCGGATTCGATTCCCTTGGGTACCCATCTCCTCCTTCCTCCTTGAATCAATTTTAATTGAAATTCTTTGCAAATTGTTGTGCCCCTAGTGGTGTCTATGTTGTAATTCTTTCAAATTTCTAGGTCGCCGTGCTCCCCGACGCCATTCATCGCCCTAATTGGCGGGATCTCTCCAAAGCCCTCTCCGATTTAGGGTTTCTCCAAGCTTAAGAGCCGCCAAATTCTGATTTCCGCGTGGTAATCTCCTCTCCCCTCACTTTCGAGGGAGGTAGTTTTGCTAAGCCCTCTTTTGTTAATTTGCGCGTCATAGAATGCATGTGTTAGTGTAATAATTTTTGTTGCATCGCTTTCGTTGTGCTTGATCAGGTTCGAATTATGATTTCTGTTTTTTGCTTGCGCCGCTTCGCCGCCGCCGTCAGATTTAGCCTCATTTAAGGCAAGTAGAGATCCCTCTCTCTTGCAAACATTGAATTTTATTCAGCCTGACCTGTTCTTATTATTTTATGTTTCACCTTTGAATACATGTTTCATCAAATAAGTTTAGTTTTTGATTGCTTGATTTGTCTTGATAGTAGTTTGAGATTTCACGCGTTTGGGATAACACGAATTTGAAATGTGAAATGAAGATTTTAATTGGAGGATTAGTAGTTCTTTTGAGCAAGAACATTAATTGGTATATTGACAATGGTTAAGATTTCTTGCTAGCAAATAGATGAATTATGTTTGATATGAAACGTTAGAGTCGTACACATGTTTACTCAGAAGATATTTGTATTTTGGAATGATTTACATCTAAGGGAATACTTGGTATCCTAGATAATGATCTATAGTAATCTTATTACTCGTGAATACTTGAACCCGCTAGTTTCAAAACTCTCTATCGAGTTTTTTGAGTCATCGAATTCTGTTCCTTGTGTCTGTTTGGTTGAAAGACTTGGATAAAGTCAACGTTTATTTCTTGATCTGATGTTTTTCTTCAGCGTGAGTTTGTTTCAATTAGAATCACAAATCTATGAATCTTTTAAATTATCTAATGGCATGTACCTCTGTTCACGTTTGTAAAATCTGCTCTTGTATATCTGAATCAGTATTTTGGTCACATGTCTTGATATGCTAGAATCCACGAAATCCTGCACTAAGTCATTAATAACATAAATTAACATTGAAAGGTAGGGTTTAATTGATGAAACTCCTTGACTTGGGTTCCCTATTGAATCCCTAATGAGAACAAAGGACCGCTCATATCGAGCTTAAATTTCTGGATCACTTAGGTCCTGCGTGTCATAAGTAAATCTTGGAAGCTAGGATTTAGATGGTGCATCGTCTTGATTGCATGGTCACGGTAAGCAGGAAATACTCTTATTCTAGTAAAACTTACACTTGAACTTGAGTGTGAACCATGTGCACCCACTGTAAACACTTACACATTTCAACGATTACAGCTTATGTCGTTGCAAGAATGTTTATGCTATACTCCGGAGTAGGCTAATATTTCCAGATAGTTCTGCTTATTTCAGTTACTTGCCTGTTTCACTGTCTTGCTTCAGGATTAATTGGTACCTTAGAATTTCTAATTTCGTCTACACGTACATAATTTATAGTTTGTTTACTGTTGATTTTCATGTTCTATGGTATTTTCCTTCTGTTTGGATTTGCCTTAGTGTTCGTGCCTGCGCCGCCTGCTCTCTGAGGCCGATCTGCGTCAAGCTTCAGGTTTTGTGTTTATGTTTCATTTCTTTTACTGTCGGATATTTCTGTTATGTAGTAATTACGATCAGCCATTTTCTCCTGTTTCATGGACAACTGTTAGGCTAAATATTATATGTACTAGAATTTGACATATTTGCATGCTCATTTATCTGCGATGATCACTGCATAAAAATCTGTTCTAAAACTTGTATCATAAGTTTTTCTGCAAAAACATGCATGTGCACATATTTCAAAGTCACATTTTAAAGCTTCCGCAATAAATCAAGAAGAATTATATGTGCAAACCAAAGTTCGCTATGTGCAAACCACGGTTATGTGCAAACCATGGAATTATAAGTGCAAACCATTGTGTTATGTGCAAACCAAAAAAAAAATTTAAAAAAAAAACAAAATCAAAATTTCCATCATTTTGTAAAGCATTGTTACAATCATTTTAGTTAATGCCAAAAATTAGTTGTATCACTTTCACACAACAAAATACTTTGTAAAACCTTGTTCCATCATTTTGTGCCCAAAACTTCATGTTATCGTTAGTAGCAGCCTGCATAAAAGTAATAATCCTCATTAGCCGACTAAATAATATTGTAAATATTTGTTGTAAGTTCAATATTACTAGAAAAAAAGTACCTTTACTCAATTTTTTTCAAATTAACCGGCTCATTTTCATTGAGCTTATCCCATTCCCTTGCATTTTCTTCTCGATATTTTCGCCAAAGGGATATTGTTGGAGGCAATGCAAAATCTTCATGCATTTGCAATTGAACAAAATGATTCCCATTGATAAATCTGATGTAGACTATCTTGTGAGAAGCCGGCGGCGATGAATGTAGTGGTAGTAATGTGAACGACTGATATTTAGATAAGTGAACAAAAACAATGTTATAGCAAGATGCAACCACCAATCCAATATCAGGCATCGACATCCATTTGTCGTACGGAGCAGGAGTAATAGAACAATCAAGTGATCTTAGTAAGTCTGATCTTCTTTCCTTACCAAACATGCTATCATACAAAGATGCACTGTTCCGTAGTTCTAGAGATAGGTCAATACGCACCTGTAACCAGTCATCATCCATCCACATAGCATTACTAACCACCCTGTATCCACAATGACCATCACTCAATACATCAATCACATTTGTAATATAGTCAGAAACACATGGCGGCATTTGTGTTTGAACACTACGTAGCAGTCTGCTCTCCTTCAATATCCCCTTTCGTATTGGGAGTTTTTTAGTTTGTGCTGTTGGGACTTGTTCACGCATTAATACATGCTCAAAGAGAGAGGGATCTCGTTTTGTAGATTTTGCATCAACCTTGATTTTATTGTAGCTACCCCTTGGCCGGCCCTTCAATGTTTTTGGTAGCAAGGGCTCCAATGTTAGAGTTGATGAGGGATTCATTAGCTCACATAATTTTTTTTTAATTTCATGCTTCTGTAAATTACTAGTGCTCTTGTACCTCTTAAAAATAGCTTCCATTTCTATATCAATTTCGTCATCCATCTCACCCTCCACCTTCACGTTCTCATTATCCTTGTTATCATGCAATGTCAACTGCTTCCAATGGTTGTGAATCATCCATAATGGAAATGAGTTTGATTGTGAAATATATGGAATCAAGTCATGTGCACATGGTAAGCCCAATACATGTCTACATCTGTGTGTGCAATCGCCGACATTTATGCACCCGGATCTAGCCGATAGTTCCTCTTTTTAATCAACTCTAAAGCTCTGAAAGAGATGCGCCCAACCAGCTCAAAGTATAA
The DNA here is from genome assembly GCA_033032865.1 of Dactylorhiza incarnata. Taxonomy (NCBI): domain Eukaryota; kingdom Viridiplantae; phylum Streptophyta; class Magnoliopsida; order Asparagales; family Orchidaceae; genus Dactylorhiza; species Dactylorhiza incarnata. Next base: position 2,072,650 of record JAWHQI010000116.1, read on the forward strand.
AGGATGACCAAACTCTTTATTCCATTGGATTGAGCTCTGTCCAAAAGCTCTCTTAATCTCCGTGTGTTGCAAGTAAATCATTTGATTGAAGGTTTTCCATACCGTTGTAAGGTTCCCAACTGACACCTCTAGGAATCTTTTTAAGTGATTGTGGCCACTTTCAACGCGATTTGTTGTTGTGTTATCCAAATGTAGAAACTTGTCTACCCAAGCTGAAACAAAGTATTCTTTGTACGGTGAAATCCAAGTGTTAAGCACATATGAACAAACAATAGGATAATGGCCATTGTACTTGTGCAGCAAATGATCCAAACTCTCTTTAAATTCATCAACGGTTTGTGCATCCACAACTTGTTGCCAAAAACAGATAAATTTCTCCCATTCCTTCCCATCTTTAAAATTCTTTTTGCATTTAGCCAAAATATTTCTACTAATATGTAACTTGCATAAAATATTCTTAGTTTGAGGAAACACTGATACAATAACATTCATCAAGGCTATTTCCCTGTCAGTTACTATAACCTGGGGCATTGAATGTTGGTCTAAAACAGATTTGAAACAATCTAGTGCCCATGCATAACTCTCTTGTGTTTCATTAGAAATGAATGTAAAAGCTGCATAAAATGATTGCTTTGTTGAAGTAACCCCAACTATGCTCAACAACGGCAATCGATATCGATTTGTCTTGTACGTACAATCCATGATAAAGACCGTAGGAAACATTTTACTAAGCTGCACAGATACAGGGTGAGCAAAAAACAAACTCTCCAAATTGCCACTATCTTTTGATATCCTGTTATAGCAAATATACCCACTTTCGGTGATACATTTATATAAGAATTGGATTTGTGTTGCCCCTTGTAGTTCTTCCCTCTGCATTTTCGCTCTTTCATTATATATTGTTCTCAAGACGGTGTAGTTCGAAGGATCTCTTTGCTTTAAGGCAGTTAAAATTTTTCGTGGTTTCACTCCGGCTTGGTACATTTCATGCACAACATTTTGCTCATTCATATCCAATCTACACGCATACGCATGAGCTTCTAAATGAACCATCTCATGGTTATGAACCCCACATATGACATCCAAACTCCACTCATCTACGTGTGCATTTTTTTGACCTTTTAGAGAGAACAAACAACCACATTTCTTCGAGGTAGATTTTCTCATATTCTTTCTAACCCAACCTTTTTTCCTTTGATTTTCACGATAAAATCCCGCTCTATCACACCCAAGAAATACTCTTGGTTTGAGCCGATTTGTGAGTTTATCAGCACTTTTTATAGTAATAACAAATCTCAACCCAACTGCAACATTTCTAACCCATGCAATCAACTCCTCTTTACATGGAAATAAAGTTGATGTCATAAAGTGACTTCCAAAATCATTTTGAGTAGGTGGTGTTGACTCCTTATAGCAAAGTAATTTGATTTCTACATTCCAAAAAAAATTACACAAAATGCATGAAAGATTGGAAGAACATGTGCACAAAAAAAATCCACCCAAAGGCATGAGGAAGTAATGAGGAAAAAGCCGATACCTTCGTCTGGAAGTTGTTCCATAGAGTCTTCATGAAGATCTACGGGTGGACATTTCTTATGCTCCATTAAACCCAAAGGAGGAAGAAATGTTGGAGAAACCCTAGATAGGAAACCCAAAACATCACTCCAAACCCTAATAGCTCCCCAAACAGAAAAAAACGGCAGAAAAAATTGTTTCATTCAAACCCTAACCTGCAGGGCTCCAATGTCGCACGGGCCGTGCGGAAGCTCGGCGTCGGAGAGCAGGAGGCAGGAGGCGGGCTGGTCGGCGGTGATAGAAGAGCAGGAGGCGGGCTGGTCGTCGCAAGGGAAGCGCTGAAGCTCGGCTCGGCGAACGGTCGGCGTCGAGGGGAGAAGGTCGCGGAAGGCGGAAGCGGAAAGGGCGATTTTCGGGAGCGGGCTGCACGTAGTGAGATGGAGAAAAGAGGAGTTTAAAATTAGACCTAAATTTCTAATAGTTTTATGGGTTTGCACCTAGCCAAATTTGGGTTGCACATATCATCCTTCTAAATCAATCTGTTTTACACAAAAGTAACATCTTTTAAAGCTATTTGTAATTTTTGTCTCCGTCTTAGCATGCATGGATTCCTTTTCGCACATGCTTGTGACATCACGGCCCGCCCCGAAGCGCACTCTGACTTTCGTCGAGACGAGTCGTGACATATATGTACTCTCTCTGTAGTTAGCCCGGCTCTCTCGACTTATTAGCCCCATTTTCCAAGTGAGTACTAATCTACACTACCAAAATAATGACTTACGTACAACCACAATTGTTTTGGGCAATGGTTAAGTCTAAGTAATTTCCATACGCGGGGATGCTAACTGCGACAATATTTTCTGCAACGATATATGGGAGTAGGCCATATTTTTGCGGTAGTTATAACAGCTGCCTAAATTTTGCTTCGTGGCCCGTTTGGCGCGACACTTTTGATCACATGAGTTTGGACGAAAAAATCGCCATCATAAATATGTGTTTGACATTACAACAGTTATGATAGTCGATGGATGAAGTTCCTTATGTGGAGTTAGACGTTCACGAACGATAATTCACAATTATTGTGTTCATGACCGCAACCCACTACCAAACTGACAACTAATAAGTAAATAAAATCAGGATAATTCGAGCAATTTTTGCTAAGCTCGAAATCGAATTTTTCAAGTCGAACTCGGCTCGACTCGAAATGGCTCGATTCCGAGCTGGCTCAATATCGAATCGAGCTGACTCAAAATCGAATCAAGATTGCTCGAAATTGAGCATTTTTTCTCTTTATTCATAGTTGACTCGAAATTAAATTGGGAAATATTTAAATTTAACAAATGAAACAATTAACGCATTCAATATATTTATTTATGTTTAAATTTTCGTATTTTTAATTTTAAAATAATAATATATTAATAAATACATAATATTTTTAATCGTTTTGTGCTTGTTCGGGCGACTTTCAAGTTTCAAATAATATCCTCGGTAAAAACTAATAATGAAAATAAAAAATTAATTAGAATATAGTCCAAGAGGACGTGACAGTAGATAGGCAGGGAACTATGGGGACCACCTGCCCTGATTACGTGACCTCCATCATTTTTAAAAGTTTGCAGCATGGCCTTCTGCTGGGAACTCTGGAGGGAGTAAAATAAAATAAAATAAATAATAAATATTATATTTCTCAAAACGCGTTCCGAACCGGAAAAAAGAAAAATAAAAAAAAGGACAAGCGATTCAGGTTTGGAAAGCTAGCTTTGAGCTGTGTTAGAAATTATTCTTTATTTTATTTTGTTGGCTCTTGTGCCGATCTATTTATAACCTAGGACAAGGGTTATATATATTATATATATACGAGTATCTTCGCACGGGCTACTCCCGTGCTCGATGCTTTCGGGCGGCCGAAAGCCGCATCAATGCGGGCTTCGCCCGCATAAAGTCCGTGCGATGATGCTCACACGGGCTTCGTCCGTGCTCGCTGACTCTTAGCGGACTGCGCCCGCATTCGACAGTACCCGACCGACGACGGCGGGCTTCGCCCGCAACATATACATATGAGTACTTAAAATGACCGTAAAAAAATATACATCAATATTTTATAATTATTTTTTTCAAAAACATTTATATTTCAACAAAAAATCATTTTAAAGTGAGCTATTATATTTTGAAATTAGTTTTGTAGGCCTAATGATAACCTATCATTGTAGGTTAAGGAGGTCTACTAAAAACTTTTGGTATTATGTATTTCCATTATTATTTTTATTATAAAAATTTTGTGTAATTGCACAAATAGTCATTATATTTTATGAATTCCCATTTTTTTTATAATATATGTTAAGTCATTGGAGTAAAAGAATGAGGATATATTTGGCAATTTTGAATGTTGCACCAAAGGCAATTTCTTCTATATAGTAGTTAAAGATATATATATATATATATATATATATATACGAGTGACAAGCACGGGCCTCCGACCCTATGCAAGGTGACATTCGTCGTGGGGGCGATATTCGTCGTGGCGGCGACATTCGTCGTGGGGGGACATTCGTCATGGGGGAGACATTCTTCGTGGGGGCGACATTCTTCATTAGGGCGACATTCATCATGGGGGGGGGGGGGGGGGGGGGGGGGGTCATTCGTCGTGGGGGCGACATTCTTTGTGGGGGAGGCATTCTTCGTTGGGGCGACATTCGTCGTGGGGGCGACATTCGTTGTCGGGGCAACATTCGTCGCGGGAGCAATGTTCGTCGTGATTCAACATTCGTCGTGGTTACAACATTCACCTTGGATGCAACAGTCGTCATGAGAGCATTATTCGTCGTAATAACATCATTCATCGTGGGCACAAAATTTGTCTATCGTGCTTTTCTTAGACAATACTTGACTAATAACTCAAAGCACACCTATAATAGAACTTAAAATGAATTAAAATATGAATCGAATACATTATAATTATAATAGACAAATCATTCCTGGATGAATAATTCAGCACAATAGAGAATATGATAGAAATAGATTGCACCCATCTGAAAATGCTCTCCAACCATGTCCCATTTTGCCCATGATATTATCCATAGAGAATAGTTACATACTAAATAACTGGTCAATTCTTGCATTCTAACTAAATTAGTGTTGTGTAAACTTCATTGTTAGTGTGATATCTCACTAATTCTGGTCATCATGGATCCACTTATGGTCGTGCATTCTCACATCCTCTTCACGGGCATGGTCGAGGCCGTATAGGTTATGGCGGACTATGTTGTGGTTGGTGTGGTATCAATCATCATGAAGATAAATGCTAGGATAAATTCTGGTCAATATAATTCTTGTTATTTTCTTGAAGCATGTGGAAGCTATCAATTTTCGTGAATCATGACATGTAGAATACACTGCAATGTGTTTTAAATTTAGAAGTAATAATAAGATTAAAACACGTACGATATAATCAATACACATCTCCCATGCTAAATCAAAACTCCAAGATTGGTTTAAACTTGAAGAGCTGCATTAATTCAATGTATGTAGCAAAAATAAAGGAGTTCCAGGGATATTAACCGCGAATGGCCGGGAAGAAGAGGAGCAGCACAGTGAGAAGTGAGCGCCCCTAAACATTGAAATCATAAATCAGAATTTGCATAAAATGAAATTAGGCCATGTGGTAAAAATTTCGGAAGAGCAAATGAACAATTGAATATATGTGTGTGCATCTATGTCTGTATGTATGCTGAGAACTTCAATGAGAGAGTGCTATTTCATATATCAATTATGAATTACCTGATGGAACTTCAAAAGTTTGGTGACAATATTGTCTATTTCAGTCAAACCTGAAGCAATCCTTCGACCAAATTAGTTTAGTGGTTGTAGTAGAAAAGAAATAGATTAGGAATTATAAATGGATGGGAATTAGGAACATGTAAATACTCCAACATACGTCGACTATTCATGCTCAACATAACCATCTCAATAGAACCATTTTAACATAACAATATTCTTTATAGAAAATAACAACAATCACAGAAATCCCCTAAGGAAGAAAAAACCATCAATTTTGTGTCAATGAAACCATAAGAACATTTTGCGTGAATGAAACAGGAAGAATATTGATCGTGAATGAAAAAAATAAGAACATTCTGATATTATTTGGGTCAATAGATAAAATTGATGGAAATTTTTGGTTATTTGCTTTATTCACGCAATGGAGTAACTTCACATTGTATTTTACTAAATCAGATCATGAATGTTAATCAAACTTTAGAGATATGATTCATATAAAACATTAAAGATATGATTCATAAAAAATATTTACGGTGTACAATTCTGTTTAATCTGAAAACTTGGTTACAATTATGCTTGGTAATGGCTGAAAACTATATGATATAGAGAAAACTATATTCTCACTTCTTATAAACTTGGTTACAATCCTGCAAGAAACTTACTTCTTATATTCTTTAGTGTAAAATAAGCAACAATCACTATAAACAAATTTTGACTAACAATATGATTTTTTGCTGTTTACCATTCTTTTTTCATAGACAATAAAATTAGAATTATTTAGTGTGCAAAGAAATAAGCTCTTAATTATGTTTATTTTTAACCTAATAAAAATTTCGTAATCATGGGAGATTACCATATGTATAAACACATGCATAGTCAATGTGTTCCTATGCAAGTATTAATACTCCATGGCTTGCAACGGAACGGGCCTCCGTCCCTATGCGAGTGCAATGACAATAATTTGACCATTCCACTTAGATGCAGTAAAACAACAATTGAGTAAGCATCCAATCTATCAACATTATCAGCTTTTTTCAATATTTTTGTAGCCTATGTGCTATAGGACAGTGCTGTAGCTACATTTTACTAAATTTGAGGGGTTAGCTTTGTGTGTTCCTTTCAAATACAGCCCAACTGACAATTATAATTTTAATAAATTTGAGGGGTAAGCTCTTTTCTGAAGCGAAGAACTTTTGGAATTGTATCATAAAGAAGAAACTCATCTCTCAAGACCTCTATGTTCCTCACGATCTTCTCCCAAACCCATTTGCTCCGAATCAGGTCATACTTCTCCAATTGCAAAGGCTGCAGATGGCGATCCAAGAGTTGGGGCTTCATAAAAACAGCAGTGAACCGAGCCTTCGATCGAATACATCATTAATTTACATTGAAATTTTGAAGGCTCAGTTCACTGTTGTGAACAAAATTAATGGATTCCAATACATTGCTTACATTGCTCAGTTCACTGCTAAGTTCGATCGAACCGTAGATGTAGGAAACATAAACAAGAATATCCTTACATTGACAAACCAAACAAAATCAAAATATGTTTGCCTTTAAAAAAAATTGATAGTTAATTTACCGGAAGAAATAACATTAGATCGGAAGGGATACCTGAAGGAATGTAGGAGCATCTTCCTCCATAGCCGCTTCCACTGAAACCCTGCACAAATTTATCTACCTGGAGAATGAAATAGATGATTCTGAAGAATTAAATAGAGGATTCGGAAGTGGAGATTTACCGGAAGAATGAAATGGAGGAGTGGGAAGTGGAGATCTACCTGAAGAAGAGGAAGTCCGAGGGCGTGTCGTCGGTGTCGCAGAAGGTATATGTGGTTCGACGGAGATGGCTGTGTGCGAGGTCGGGAAGAAGAACTGTATTACCGGGTACCTCTACCTTCAGTCGGGATAGGGTATCGGGGAGACAACGGGAGCGAGGGCTAGGGATCAGGACGGAGAATGCGGCGTGAGTGTTCTGGTTGCGGGATTTAAAGAAGTTAGTTTTTTTTTTGGGAGTTTAATCGGACGGACGATGTATTTCGAAGCCACATATCCAAAG